>MU185078.1:0-17676 GCA_016904865.1 Pissodes strobi
CCGGCCCAACATACTATGTTGCCAACAGCGTCCCTATTTGTGACAAAATACTAGAAAGTTATGATGTCATACTACCGGATTCACCAAATCAAGCGCTAAAACGACTCATTATCGAAATGATTTGAATCAGTTAGAATCTACTTTTAAATGCTCGGTGGGAATATATAACCCACGCGTTATGCGGCAGTCTAAAATTACAATCAACACGCGCCACTAATAGCATTATGCCAAATAAGGCATTAACTTGGCAACCGTGTCGACCGTGAAGGCCACGCGCTCGTCCAGGAAGCTGTCACTTATACCGCCAAAATTATTCCCCACAGATTAGGCGTATTCTTTTATTCACCGGTGGATTCAATCATTGGTGAACCGATGTTTTTACGGTTGACATTCCTAGGGTCCTGCCGTCACCAACCGGTGGACACCGGTTCTGAGAAAATAAGAACGCATTGATGGAAGCTTGACGTTTGACTTTGATGTTTAAATACTATATAAACAACAATAATTTGTAATTTTTGCAGAAGTTTTTGATAATATAAAATGATCTCTGTTGCGGTCGCCTTAGCGGCGAGAGTACTATATTCCAGCGACTCCGATTCTGATGATGATGACGAAACCATTATATTAGTAACTCCGAGATCCAGATCCATCTGATTTACAATTTTCTTAAAGATTTCCAAATATTACATCATTTTTATAGAGCTAAAAATACTTTTCAGAAATTTCTTCAAAGAAAGAAGGACCTATAATAAATAAAGACATATCTCACATAAAGTCCTCCTTTAAAGCTTTATGTTTCAACTACCACACAACATTTAAGATTATTTTACACATATCATTTTAGTAGGTTTAGTGGAAAATTTACTCACCCTTTGAAGGACGAGTGTTAAAAAAACATTAAAACTAATACCCGAGTTGTGCGTTAACACAACTTCAACGGTCCATTTTATTATTGTTTATATTTATATTTATCTAAACAATTTAACAATGATTCTATGAATCAAAATTTGAAATTCTAAATTCAAAACAAACAAATGTCAAATGTATAGGTTAGGAAAATTGCTCCCCCCCCCCCCCCCCCACAATACACCGAAACAACCGACTTGGCGAGCCGGTGGAAGCTGATGCAACCATACGTTAATCCATCGTGAATAAAAGAACACGATTGACGCACAACCGACAGCCCACCGAACAATAAAAGAACGCCAAATGGCTCAACCGGTGCAATCGGTGGATCAACCGTTGAAAAAAAGGATACGTCTATTATATAAAACATAGAACAATTTCCTTCGCCGCGTCGGTAGAATCTACTCCGAGCAGAAATATTATCTAACTTTAATAATGGAGAGTCCGTGTAATACTGCGTCAATATGCAAGCCTAGAGGGCTAATCATTGATACCATCCAATTGTACTGGGCATATAAGGTCACAAGGGTATTGACTTCATATCCTGTAAACTATGTTTAATTTGTTAAGCAATACACAATATATTGCAATTGCCCAGCACAGCTTTTTGACGATTATTATTACATTAGGTAATCAGGTTATTGTTTAATTAATATAAGATTGCATACTGTGCATTTTGGCCAGCATATACGAATATTAAATTATAACAAATATAGTTTTATCGAAGCTTTCGTGATGTTCTTAATTCTCCTCAACCTATGAGAACCAAGCTGATTACATGGCGATCCTGCCAGCGGCGTTCGTGTGTCCTTAAGATGTTTGTAAAGTCGTTGGTTGAATTCAAACAATGGTAAAGTAAAGTAATGATGAAGTTATTGTGATTGTGTCAAGAAAATGGGGAAAACTCAGTCAAAAGAAGAAGTTATAATTGCACAAGCTGGAAACAGTGGTGGACAAACGACAACTCAAGAATCCAGCAGGGGCGTCTCCCTCCATGAAGTGCTTGCATTAATGGTAGGTGGCATAATTGTTACTGTTTGGGTGATTTACTGTTGCCTGCGGACAAAAAAGAAACTAGAAAGAAAAATAAGGCGTGAAATAAGAAGAAGTCAAGAACTTGTATAAGAAAAACTCATCCTGACGATATATATGGGTCGATTCCAAAATCGATCCCATCAGGGAACTTCAACCAGTGGTACCCAAACCGGGGCTGGCATCGATGGAACGGGCTAGTTGTGGGCGCAATGCCGCTAGTTCGCAACGTTGGACACGTCAGCTTCTAGGACCACTCCCGAGGCAAAACTTCTGTAGCGGATAGCGGATTATATAATATTAAGGTAAATGAGTAGTGTAGGATTAAGTGATTTTAAAGAACTATACGCATCCGTGCATAAGTTTTGTAGTAACATTGTTAAAGAACCTACCGAGAGAAGGGTAAATTTAGAAAGAGTACATAAATTGTTGTTAGAGATCGGTATATTACAAGATAATTTCAGTACTTTAAAATTAGAATTTGGTAAAATTGAAAGAGATTCAGCGGAGCAGCAAGCAGCTTCTAAATATATCAAAGAAATCGGGAAAATTCTTTATAATTGTAGACATATACTATTAGAGAGGTTAAGCGTTATAGTAGAAGGTAAGGAAAGTGAAGAGGTATTAGACATTGTACAAGGTGATAAAAGTTTAAATATGACTGAAAAATTTGACTTGAGAACAGCCGCATCCTTGTTGCCGTGTATTGATGGTAATGAGGATACAACTAATCAACTAATTGACTCTATTCAACTTTATAGCGAACTGCTGAATGACGATGGTAAAACACATTTAATAAATTACGTTCTGAAAACTAGATTATCGCGTAGTGCAAAACTACGGCTAGAAAATACTTACAATACAATTGACCGCTTACTAGCTGATATAAAAACACATTTACTTACAAAAAAATCTGCAGCTGCGTTAGCAACTGAATTACATAATATTAGACAAGACGGGAAGACAATTGACGACTACGCAAAACAGATAGAAGAATTATTTCTCAATTTAACTATAGCTCAAGCAAATGGCAATGATAGAAACATTACAATTCTTAGAAATGTCAACGAAAAACTTGCAATTAATGCCTTTTCCAATGGACTAAAAAATACTGAACTGCGAACAATAGTAAAAGCTAGGGACTATTCCACACTAAAAGACGCTATAGTAGGCGCAAAAGATGAAGAAAAACTTAAGTTCTCAAATTCTAGTATGTCTGTATTTCATATGAGACAGAATAATAATAATTCGAATAGATTTAACAATTACGGTGGTCGTGGAAGACGTTTCTCAAATAGATTTAATAACAATCGAGGTAGACCTTTTAATAATAATACTAGGTCGGGCAGTATAAATCCGAGAAATTTTAATAACAATAATTTCCGTAGACTAGGTCGGGGCTCCCGTGGAAGTCGTTCGTATTTTCGTGGCCATCAGCAAAATCGTAATATGGGTCAACAGAGATCTTATTTTACAGACGTAAGTGGATCAAATTATAACAATCCAAACCTTATGTCAAACGAAATTCCGTACGCAGAAAATTCAAATTTAAACCCGGGAATAAGCGGAATAGAGCAGAATAGGCGGTTTTTTCGTTCCTAACAATAAGTGTAAAAATTTAGAAGAACATGTAGTTTTAAGCTTAAATGGTATGAATTTTATTCAGGTGCATTACGAAATGCAAGATATGCTATTTTTAATAGACACCGGAGCTAGTATTAGTGTATTTTTTTCAGATTACTTAAGAAAAGGTGAATATGTTGATACATCAAAAAAGGTAAAAATAATGGGTATAAGCGGTTCTACATTTTCCCTAGGCGCAACAAATGTTCGATTTTCGCTAAATAATATTGAAATTGAACACGAATATTTAGTACTTAATAAATTTAATTCAGGTATACAGGGTGTACTAGGTTCAGATTTTTTTTCGAAATACGGAGCAAGCATAAATTACGAGACATCAATATTTTCTTTTTGGGTTAACGATAACAAGGTATCGGTACCTATGATGTCGAATTTCGATGATTATATTTCAATACCACCTAGAAGCGAAATAGTAAAATACTGCTTAGCCGATCGTACCAGTGACTGTGTTATTTCTTCTGAGGAGTTGTGTGAGGGTGTGTTCGTTGCAGGTGTTATAGCGAGACCGGAGAATGGAAGAATTGCCGTGAGATTTCTGAATGTAAATGACCGCGAAATTAAGGTTAAAAATTTCACACCTAGATTAGAACCTATTGAGAATTATCAAATCTATAACTTTAACAAAAACGATAATTTATCTGTAGAACGCGTAGATAAAGTCTTAGATCTAATAGACACGTCGTCGCTAAACAACGAAGAAAAACTTTCAATCGAAAAACTATGCGCAAAATATGCAGACGTCTTTCACTTAGAGGGCGATTCTCTTACGGTTACTAATCTTTACCAACAGAGACTACAGCTCAAAGAAAACGCGGTTCCAGTTTATGTAAAACCTTATAGGCTTCCCCAGGCTCAAAAGTCAGAGATACATAGGCAGGTTCATAAAATGCTTGACGAGGGTATTATTGAAGAGGCTAAGTGCGAATGGTCTTCACCCCTTTTAATCGTACCTAAAAAAGCTACTAATGGCGAAAGGAAATGGAGAGTCGTTATTGACTACAGACTCGTAAACCGTCAATTAAAGGATGAAAAAATGCCTCTACCTTGCATCTCTGAAATATTAGACTCACTATCAGGAGCATTGTACTTTTCTCATCTCGATTTATCTCAAGGATACTACCAAGTCGAGTTACATAAAGATAGTACGCCTTACACAGCATTTACTACTAATGAGGGTCAGTTTCAAATGAGAAGGTTACCTATGGGTTTAAAAATTAGTCCAAGTGCATTTTCTAGACTCATGACTGTTGCATTTTCTGGGTTAAATTATGAGTCTTGTTTTATTTATTTGGACGACCTAATAATATTCGGGAACTCATTACAACAACATAATAAAAATCTTGTTAAAGTTTTACAAAGACTTAGAGAAGTAAATTTGAAATTAAACCCTAATAAACGTGATTTTCTTAAAAAACAAATTTTATATTTAGGCCATGTGATTTCTTCAGATGGAATTTCTCCAGATCCCGAAAAATCCAGAGTGATAGCTAAATATCCAATACCTAGAAACGCTGATGAAGCTAAACGGTTCGTTGCATCAGCAAATTCAAGCGTATGATAGCTAAATCCTACAATAAAAGCAACGCGAATTAGAGTGGTTCTCGAGTTGATATCGACGATACGACTTCCTCCGATGCGATTTCCACCGGTCGTGTAGTCTATGGTTTAAAACCGGAATGACATGACATACTGCTAACAAACGTCAATGTTTCATTCCCAAAATGAAAATATTCCGTAATCACCTCAGCAAAACAATATATTATCAAGTATAAATCAATGAGAAAATTACCACAGAATGACCATCAAGTGTACAAAAAGTAAGTTATAATTACAGTGTTAGATATCCCTAAATAACCTTAAAATATAACTCGGCATGTCCAAACTCCAATTACTCGGCTAATCTGTAAACAATCTATCACTATTGTTTTATTTTAGACACAACCCTCCAAGAAAGGCGAAAATATATTCTTGATTCCAAAATACCTCGAATCAGCAATTAAAAACCATCATTAGCAAGGCCGAAAACAGTGGATGGCCATCAAGGTGTATTATCGAACTGAAATAATGAAAACAAGCCAAATGATTAGAAGAAGGGTTTCTTTCTCCATTTAGAAAGACAGCATAATAGGACAAAACCAAGGGGAAAATACCAATATACAACGAGGCTTTGTGGTTCCAGCTTCATCAATATATCGTGTGTGTAAAATTAATTCGTTCAAAAGAAAGCATGCGCATTTGATATATCAAGACATAAATATGAAATATTTGCTTTAGAATACCTAGTTTAATGGATTGAGTTCCATGCTTTTCCAATACTAGTACGATTGTGGTGTTTATATAATTTTTGTAGCCTATTTTAATAAATAACATGATGTTTGATTATTTTACACCCCTCTATGTAAATTTTTATTATGATCCTTCGCCATTTCGTCCAGAAACCATAATATGTAATCGTAGCCTGTTACATAACTTTAGGCCTATTTCAGTTCTTCCAATTATATCTAAGATTTTTGAAAATGTGGTTAACGAGCGTCTTCTTGATTATCTAAACAACATTGATTTTTTCTATAAGTGTCAATTTGGCTTCCTTGAGTCTAGTGACACCGCCTCTGCTACTATTGACTCAGTATCAGAAATTCAAACCCAGATTGATTCTGGAAATAAAACTGTGGTAGTGTCACTGGACTTGAGGAGGGCATTTGATACTGTTGATCATAAGATAATCGTACAGAAATTGGAGCTTTTGGGTGTTCGTGGTATCTGTTACAGTTGGTTCTTAAATTACTTGCATAATAGAGAACAATTTGGTAAAATTAATGATTATGAGAGCTCAAAACCTAGTATAAAGTGCGGAGTGCCCCAGGGCTCCATTCTAGGACCTACACTATTTTTGGTATATGTCAATTCGATCTCTAAATTAAGGCTTAAAGGTAAATTTAAACTCTATGCAGATGACACAATATTGATTTATTCTGATAGTTCTGCGATTAACATAAGAGAACATATAAAACATGACCTAAATTTAATAGAGAACTGGCTTAATTCTCATAAACTATCTTTGAATGTTAAAAATCTTCATATATCTTTTTTCATAGCAAATCAATTGAAGAGATGACACCTATCCTTTTTGGAAATAATGCCTCTTTGTTGTATTCTGATGTAATTAAATAATTAGGGTTATATGTTGATAAAACTCTATCCTGGGAAGAACATTTAAAAACATTAAGAAGTAGATTGTTGGCTCCAATAGGCATATTAAGGCGACTTAGTTATACTGTTCCCAAATACCTGCTCAGATCAGTGTACTTTTCTCTTATACATTGCCACCTGCTATGGTATCCTACTAACAAGAAATTTGTTGAATTGAACCATTACAAATTCTACAAAATAGGGCAATAAAAAATTTATATGGTCTTCCTCTTAGGTATAGTAGTAAACACCTCTATGTAAATTTTAATATATTTCCCATTGCCAATATTAATAAATATTAAGTATCAGTATATATACATCAAGTTATCTGTGGCTCTCGCCGGTCTAATCTAACACTTAATTTTCGTAGTGATAATCATCACTATAACACCCGACATCAAGGGGATGTTGATTTGGCTCGTGTTTCATCAACTAAAGGGCAAAATAGTATATTCTTTAAAGGTGTTCAAATTTACAATTCAATATCTCCAAGAATAAGACATTTAAACATAGTTCGCTTTATATTAAAGGCAAAAATGCATTTTAGACCTAGTCCTGATTGATGGGTCTCCCAATGTCTCACCACTACTTTCACTACTTTGACTTTAATTTATTTTAATTTGTTTATGTATTGGTGTGTTAATGGATATGTCATTACACACCAAATCTGTGATATAGTATATAGGTAATCTTCATGTTTGACGAAATGTAAATGAATAGGCTGTAAGTAGTAGTAAGAGGATGAATCAGCATAGAATTGTTAATTCTCTGGATTTTTTAAAAATAAATATATTGTCTTTCTTTCAAAATATTTATTGTTAAATTGAAAGAAATCTTGAGACAAGCAAAGGTTGAGAAGAGACAATAAATTAATTTTATGTTGATCATTGACGTCACATAGAGTAAGAAGATCGCCAACATACTGTACTGCTTCACTTTTTGGTACTGTGGTAAAAAGGTTAGACACATCAAATGAAACCATATTACAGTTTTGCGAAAGTGGTAAATTCTTAAGTTTATTAATTAACAAAATTGAATTACTTACCGAGTATGTAAGGGACAACTTAGATATATGCTTGATCAGGTTATATGTAAATTGAGCTAAAACGTAGACCGGTGTGTTGGTCAAACTTACCACAATGAAATGTTTGATAAATCTAGTGACTTTTCTTATAAAGCTGTTAAAAGGGTTATTGGGTAAAAGAAAAACTAGGCTCTCTAATATAGATTGGGGCGTTCCCTTACCCTCACTGTGCGGCAATTTTCGTACACAATATTCTACTATAAATCATAGAATAAAGCTCTTGAGGCTTATTAAAAAAATGTATTTACAAGTTAAGCCAATACTTATTAGAAGCATTTTGTAGAGCATCCGAAACAGAAGAAAATGTTTCTTTAAAAAAACATTCTTCAATCAAATATGAAATTACAACTTTTGAAACTGGAAAGAGATTTCGCCTTGTATCAGTGTATAACACCAATAATGATGATTATTGACACTGACTAAATTTATAAATATAAGTTCAGTGAATTTTCTTGAATACGGATAATATGTCTGAAAAGTGTTTTAAGTGATGTATTTAATATTTCTAGGGGATCTTCATATGAAGGTGACGGTGGTTTAGATGAACACGCCACCATTACTAGAGAAATCAGTAATATTAAAACCGAACCGGATTTGTAAGTAACTATGGTTTTAATAACAATTGTTATGATCACATGAAAGACCTTCTCACGAAATCATAAATTGTTAATTTAAATTTTGTGTAATTCACTTTTTTCTAAATTGTGTCTTACCTTTATTATCTTTTTGGTTTTTTCTTTTTATATAAGTTTTGTTATTTCAAATGTTTATATAATTTTAAATTGCCCACAAATACTCGTGAATTCTAGTAACACCAGAATATTAATTTATTTTATTATTTTATAGAATATCCAATGAGACAAAGTATAATGATGGCTTTTTAATACAATCGGGCGTTATAAGTCATGAGGAAGTCGATATTAAAAGTGATGAAGATGAGGAGGACATGTCAGAATCCAAGTAAGAAATTTAACATTATGATACTAATTCACAATTTTTATGAATTGTGCTTATGGGTTTTGTTACTTCAAATTAGAATAAGAATAAATACAATTTTTCATTCCTATGAAACACGTTGTAGAGGTAATTGTTATGTGCCTGTTGCGAATGTGATTAGACAAAATTCCTGATTTCATAAGGGTCTTAATTGAGTACAATAAACATCCGTCAGAGATGGGGAATTCTAATTCATTAACTCTGTTAAGAGAACTATGCATCAGATATATCAAGCAGAACGCTGTTATTTAGGCAATAAGATTTGTATTTTCTATATATTATTTTTAGCTATGCTAGTAATAAACATTTCATGTGAGTAGTTAGGCTCCATAATAAATTTCTGATTAGTTTTTATATTGAACTGTGTCAAACACCTTTTTAAAGCGGATTCAAATATTAATGATAGACTTTCTTGAACATGCACTTACTTGTATGCCTACTACATAGGTTTTTCTAATTGTTTTTCAGGTTAAACTGCGAACGTGTCTATAAACCTGAGGATCAAGCTACGTTGCATACATGTCTTGAAAGTCCTCACAATACTGACCAGGAAGTTAAATTCGAGCAACATAACAGGGACGCATATCAGTCTTTGAACGATTCTTACGAAACCCTAAGGAATGAAATACTGATCGATCATTCCAAACCTCAGATTAGGCGTCAAAGCGAAGTAGCAAAAGGTTGGCATAAATGTTTAGAGTGTTCTTATCAGACTAACCGCAAATACGATTTACGAAAGCATGCTATAATTCATAAGCCTGCTGATCAAATGAAGTGGTTTCGCTGTTTAGAATGTTCGTTTGAAACAAAGCATAAAGGAAATCTAAAAGGCCATTTAATTACACATAGAACTGCTCATCAGGATAGATTGGCCTGGTTTCAGTGTTTTAAATGTTCGTTTAAAACAAAGTGGAAACACTCTCTAATAGGCCATTTAAATACACATAGAACTGATCAAGATAGTTTAGACTGGTTGCGGTGTTCGAATTGTTCATATAGAACCCTTCGAAAGGATTATTTAAAGAGGCACCAGATTAAACATCAAGGCGAAAACGCAGAAGGTTGGCATAAATGTTCAGAGTGCCCTTATAAAACGATAGTGAAAAGTCATTTGTCAGCGCATACCATAATTCATAAGCCTGCTGAACAAATCCAGTGGTTTCGGTGTTCAGAGTGTTCGCTTAAAACAAAGCGTAAAAAGTCTCTATTACGCCATTTAAATATACATAAAACTGCCGATCAACTCAGTTTGGACTGGTTGCGGTGTTCGAATTGTTCATATACAACCCGTCGAAAGGAACTTTTTAAGAGGCACCAGATTAAGCATCAAGGCGAAGGCGTCAAAGGTTGGCATAAATGCCCAGAGTGTCCATATAAGACTGACCACAAAAACGATTTTCAAAGACATGCTATGATTCATAAGCCTGCTGATCAAATCAAGTGGTTTCGCTGTTTTAATTGTTCATTTAAAACAAAGCGAAAAAATTATCTACAAGTTCACGTAATTAGACATAGTTTGGACTGGCTTCAATGTTCGTGTTGTTCATATAGAACCCTTCGAAAGGAACTTTTTAAGAGGCACCAAATTAAGCATCAAGGCAAAAACGCAGAAGGTTGGCATACATGTCCAGAGTGTCCCTATAAAACAATCCACCCAAATAATTTATACGCACATGCCATAACTCATAAGCCTGCTGATCAAATTCAGTGGTTTCAGTGTTTAGAGTGTTCGTTTAAAACAAAGCGTAAACACTCTCTAATACGTCATTTAAATAAGCATAAAACTGCGGATCAACTCAGTTTGGACTGGTTGCGATGTTCGAATTGTTCATATACAACCCGTCGAAAGGAACGTTTTAAGAGGCACCAGATTAAGCATCAAGGCGAAGAGGCCAAATAGTAGCATAAATGTCCAGAATGTCCCTTTAAATCAACCAAAAAGGGTAATTTTTTGCGCATGTCATAATACATAAACTTGCTGATCAAATCGAGTGGTTCCAGTGTTCAGAATTCGTTTGAAACAAACTGTAAAATTTCTCTAAAAGGTCACTTTAATAGACGGAGCCGCCTATCAAGATAGTTTGAACTGACTTCAGTGTTTAGATTGTTCGTTTAAAACAAGGCTTAAAATCTCACTAATACGCCATTTAAATACACATAAAATTGCCATTGGACTCGTTGCGGTGTTCGGATTGTTCATATAGAACCCTTGGACAGGAATATTTAAAGAGGCAGCAGATAAGTATCAAGGCAAAACGACCAGAGTGTCCCTATAAATCATAAGGAAATTATTTATACGCATATGCCATAACTCATTATCCTGCTGATCAAATCCAGTGGTTTCGCTGTTTTAATTGTTCATTTAAAACAAAGCGTAAACACTCTAATACGCCATTGAAATAAACATAAAACTGCCGATCAACATAATTTGGATTAGTTGCGGTGTTCGAATTGCTCCTCCCTCCAAGAGAAACTTTTTCAGAAGCACCAGATTAAGCATCAAGGCGATGTGCAGAGGTTATTTTATGCAATCTAGGAATTAATTATTCGAAAAAAATAGCTATTTTATTTTATTACAAAACAATTTTTTTTGGGATAGGCAACATTCCAAATAAGAAATTATTGGATTACTGTCTTAAGGCGGCCACAAACTGGCGTATATGTGTGTCATACATGTATGTCAAACATGTATGACATAATATGTATGCCGCGCGCCGTTGTCCCCAAACGAGGCTTCTTGGGTGTCAAACATGTAGTTGAATTATGCACGATGAGTGGTGAGGACGAGTTCATATTGTTATCAGTGGCGTATGCATGCATGTTAAAAAAAGGGAAATAAAATAAGGAAACAGCATCAGACACGTACTAGTGGAATGGCTTTTGAAGCGACAACAGTTTATACATATACATTTACTGGAAGAGTTACGCATAGAACCTGATGTTTGGAGAAACTCTCTAAGGATGGATGAGGACAGTTATGTTATGCTGCTTAAGTTAGCAACCCCGGTAATTGGGAACGACACAACACTGAGGTCTGCTATATCACCTCATGATCGTTGACAGCCACTCTTCGCTACTTAGCGACTGGGAAGAATTACGAAGATTTGAAGTTTTCTACACTAATTTCTCTTTGGTCGTTGGGCAAAATAATTCCGGAAGCCTGCAGAGTTATATTTCAAGTATTAAAGAATGACTATATGAAGGTAAGAAAACAATGAGGCAAAAGAAGTCGGGGAATTGTTTATGAAATATTTCAATAATGAAGGTGCAGTATAGAATGGCAACAAAGAATCGTATATTGATTATTATTAATTATATCCAAGAATAGTTTTTAATATAATAAAATTCAAAAATATAACTTAATTTTCCTTACTTCCCCTTCATCGTTATTTTCTTGTTCACTCTTCTCCGGGCTTTCCTGATCTTCAATGTTGCTGACTGATGTTCGGGAAATTTCTTGATCTTTGCAAAATAACAATAAATTGTAACACCACAAATGCGTCACGTATATTTCATCCGTTGCTCCTGATCGTTTAGATTCTTCCAATTTTTTTTTCAATTTCTCGTCGAAAACTCCGACGAGTGCTATTTATTTTCTTTGTATATCATGCAAAATTTTATCCAAAGGGGCTTCTATAAAAACCGTAACAGAGCGCTTTCGGGCGTAGCCATCATCAGTGTTACCTGAAAGTAAGTAAAAGAACCCCCTGTCAGTGGAGAGTCAAAGAATGTTGTCGAATTGAGACAATGGTTATTTTTGGTAAAAATTTTTGATGAGATGAACTGTTCCGTTCGGTTATAAATTTGTTGGAATTTTTTTTTTTATTTATAATTTTTTTATTATAAAAAGGAGTTAACTATCAAGCTTTTAAAGAACCTATTTCTGTAACAAGTAGTATTCGATTTCATTTCCGTCGGTGGCAAGAAATGTTTTTGATGTGTAAACATCTTACTCGGCGGTATGAAGGTAACCTCGGCAAATGGGATGGATATGTGGTTTTAAACGGATTTTAGACGATAAAAAAAACATATTTTAAATTAAACGAACCGTCAAAAGTATTATTTATTAATTATTATATTCGCAGTGTATTTGGATCCAGAGCACAGATTATTTTTAATGGACGGTTGAATTTAAAATGAATTTTCGCTCAAAAATTCACGACAAATTCGTCCGAAGCATAAGAAAGTACGAATTTTCGGATTTTTATACAATTTTGCCATTTAAAATCGGTTTTAAACTGATTTTAGACGATAAAAGAGCATATTATCATTTTAAATTAAACGAACTGTCAAAAGTATTATCAGATGCTCAGACGTTTAAAACAATATTGAGTCATGGCCCTCTTCTAAAATTTGCAAAATTTGGTTATTGACTTTCCCAAATCAAAGAATGTCGGCCCAAAATGACTGGGTAAATAAGCTGTGTTCATATGTTGATGTTATTCTTGGTGGCATTAGATTTTCGTGTCGAATTTGTGCAGTGAATTAATTCACTCCGAAGCTGCCAGTAAGTATTATTAAAGAAGCTGAGTTCACATCTGACTGCCGGCCGGTACAGACGCGAGCAAAAAAATATCCGATAAAAAGTGTTTATTCGCAAATTCCGATCGTTTATTCATTATTCATAACGTTATTAGATTTGCTTTACTGCTCGATTGCTTTTTACTTTTAAAGTAACTAGTAAAGGCCATTTACAGCCAGGTGCTTTTTATTTCCCAGTCTCCGGGGACGTGACCCCGGAAACCGCCCTTATGGGCGACCGAACTGAAGATGAGGACACTCTGTCCAACATCTCGATGGAGTCTAACTCTGACAGGAAAGTCTTAGACACCACAGTGCGGAAACTCACGAATCGCTCTCTAAACTATGCAGAAGTCTGCGTTCAGTGCCGACTGAACAGTGAGAAATTCCGCGAATTTAATGAACTAAGCGCATACGAAGCAAATGCTTTGCTTACGAGGGTACGTGTGCACCACCGTGATACCCATCCCCAAGGTATTAAACGCCAGGTAACGTCGAAAATCGACACGGGGAAAAAGAAGGCCAGCCCTTCGACCATCCAAAGCAGTTCGACCTTCAAGAAACCAAAGGTCACACCGTACGAAAAGAAACCATTGCAAAAAATGGACGTTTCTTTAGCATCGAAAGAAACCTCAGTCGAAACAACGGTCATCGAACCTAGCCGGGTGGCTCCGGCCCCCTGGTACCTACAGCGGACACAGAGACTTTCAAAACGCCGTTTCGGCAAATTCCGTTTAAGCGGAATTTTAGGATTGCCACCCTAGACATGGGACAACCCCCCATACCAACCTCCAATGCTTTTCACCCCCTATCGGACTTAGACACCGAAGACGAGGACACCGCGAGTGTCGCGTCTACTACGGCGTCCAATGCTAACAAGCGAAAGCCAGCACCAACAAAACAAGGGAAACCAACCCCTAAACCGAAGCAACAACCCCTCCCCCCTGTAGTCATCAAAGGCAGGCCTTCTGACCACAGGCAACTGCGGGAAGACCTTAAAGCGCTCAGAATCAGTAAGTACGAATTGAAATATACAAAGAATTCGGTTATTGTTTACTGTTCACTAGCTAACGACTTCTCGATACCGAACATACAGAGTACCATACGTACGCTGAAAACAAGGACAAAACACGAGCCTTTGTGTTACGCGGTCTTGATGGCGACATCAAGCCGCAAGAAATACTCGAAGCATTAAGCGACTTGTATAATATCTCTCCTAAAAGCGTGGATGAAATGAAGAAGACGCGGGTGCCAATGTACCTCGTCATTTTAGGCACCAGTTACACGATAAGAAAGCTCAATCAGGACGTGATGTCGATAATGTCGGTCAGAATCCATTGGGAGGCAAGGCGCTCAGCGAGGCCGGTATTGCAATGCAAGAATTGTTAGCAATTCGGCCACGCTAGGACATTCTGCAACAGAAAAAGCGGCCTGCAGCAAATGTGCAGGGCCCCATGAGATAATACAATGCAACCAAGACACAATAAAATGTCGGTCTAGAATCCATTGGGAGGCAAGGCGCTCAGCGAGGTCGGTATTGCAATGCAAGAATTGTCAGCAATTCGGCCACGCTAGGACATTCTGCAACAGAAAAGCGGCCTGCAGCAAATGTGCAGGGCCCCATGAGATAATACAATGCAACCAAGACACAATAAAATGTATAAACTGCGGCCGGCCGCACCGCTCAATTGACGAGTCCTGTCCAGTTTATATATACAAACTAAATATCATCCAAACTACAAGTAAACAACCGAAACAAGCCTTTCGACCTGCACCCCCTCCTGCAAATCCCGCCTGGCGAAAGCAGGGCAACACTGGAGTAGCTGACGACCCACGGGATCAAGCCCAAAACAAGGGACAGCGAGGGAACGAATTCGACAGCCAGTTCCCACCCCTAAGAACCCGCCAACCCCAGAACCGGGACAACCAGCAGGAGGCTAATGTAAAACAGGTTAGTGGTACTGCTCGCGTCAATGCTAATAATCAAAATAATGTACATAATCCTGTAAATATATCTAATGTAATGTCCGACTTAAATGACGTAGTCTCAAAAATTAACTCATTAGTTAATCTTGAGCAACTATTTCAAGCTCTAGACTATTTTGCAAACATTCTCGAATCGTATCGAGGGGATAAGGCCTCGATAATCCAAGCCTCGATACGATTCTTTTCTCACGAGTATAACCGATTCGATGTGTAAATGCTACACGTCGCAAGTTGGAACTGCAATGGTATCAGGTCAAAACTGGGCGAGTTCCGCAATTCTATGCATACAACCAATTTTCAGATTGTTTTCCTCGTTGAAACGCGTTTAAATCATAACTGTTCGTTTAAAGTTAGGAACTGTAACGTCGAGCGCGCTGATAGGCCTGATCGAAACGGGGGAGGCGTGGCCTGTCTCGTGCATAGGTCGCTCTGCTATAAAAGGTGCCCAAACCTTAGAACTCAAATAGAACACGTCTGCATCGAGATGGAGAGCGGCCTGCGTATTTGTGGCGTGTACGCGCCCCCTGGTCTCCGCCTGACAGCGCTAGATCTCTTTGCCTTGTTACCGCAAAACCGAGTATCCCTGCTGATAGGGGACTTGAATGCCACGCACGTCGAATGGGGCGGCGTAACTAACAGCAGGGGTAGATTATTTAAGAGGATAATCGAGAACAATTTGGAGATGTCCTGTCACAGAAGTCCAAATCCTACCTGTCTACGTAAGTGGCTCGTTCCTGGACATTGCTATTTCCCGGGGAGCGATTAGAACAACGCAACTTCAGGAAATCAATGCCTTAAACTCGGATCATTTGCCAATCAAGATTGGATTGTGCTGCAGGGTCCCTGTATTGCCAAACGACACCGTCGTTTCGTACAAGAATATTGATTGGCGAGAGTTCCGGGCTAGGCTTAGCGGATTAACTGTCATCCCTGGGCAAATAGTCACTGTCCAGGATCTCGAGAGAGAGGTCGCAACTCTAACATCAAATATCCAGCGCATCCGTGATGCTATGTGCCCTAGGGTGGCAATACGCCCTAGGACAAAGACCCTTCCCGAACCAATCCTTGATCTTATCACATACAGAAACCGCTTTCGACGTAGATGGCAGAGAAACCGGACACAAATGGGATCCGCTCATATTAGTACGCTGACGGAGCAAATTAGGGTTAAAATCCGGGAGCATCGCGACCAAACGTAGCTCGCGTATATCAACACCTTGAGTAGGGAAGATGGCTCGCTGTGGAAGTTAGCCAAACGAGTTCGAGGAGGCTATACGCAAATCCCTGTCATAAAGCACAGGGGTCATGACGTTATGAATGACATAGGGAAAGCCGAGGCTTTCTCGGACTACTTGCAGGGCGTCTACAGCGAGGCACCAGACACCTTACCGGATCAAGCATATTACAGTCACACTGTGAATGTGTTTAGGCAGCATAAGTACCCCATCCCTCCGTCAGTTCTTGATAAATGGAGAATCACACCGGCGGAGCTCTGCAAAGCACTCTGTCATCTTCCGAGAAACAAAGCGCCCGGCCCGGATAATATTCCGAACATTATCTTTAAAAATTTTCCCAAGAAAACACTGATCCATTACATGCATATTATTAACGCGGTAATGCGACTGCAACACTTCCCCAAACCTTGGAAAGTAGCGTGCATCATACACTTCCCTAAACCGGACAAGGACCCGTCCTTAACCTCATCGTATAGGCCTAGCTCAACACCTCGGGAAGGTTGCCAAGAGGCTTATTTTACCGAGGATAAACACGGTTGTTGATCAGCTTAATATCTTGCCCCCCGAACAATTCGGCTTTCGAGGCCAACATGGCACTGTCATGCTGGCAGCGAAGTTAGCCACTGACGTTTATGAGGGATTTAACAATGGTCAGTCCACTGCTCTACTTTTGCTGGACATTGAGAAAGCGTTTGACAGGGTATGGCACGATGGGTTGCTCTATAAGCTGCTGGCAATTTACAGCATGCCACTGTACGTAGTAGCACTCATCGAGTCATATCTTGCCGGACGGACATTCTCCACCAGGATCGGCAAACAAACCTCCAGGAACAGAACTCTGTCAGCAGGTGTGCCGCAGGGTACCGTATGGTCGCCGCTACTATTCAGTCTTTTTATAGCAGACATCCCGTCTCATCCTAATACCTGTAAAGCCCTGTTCGCTGACGACACAGCGATATATTCCCGAAATCCTATAGCTGAGGTAGCGAAATCAAGTATAAGTGAGCACATGGATATCTTGATTCCATTCTATGAAAGGTGGAAGATTAATCTCAACCCTTCAAAAACTGAATTAATCATAAT
>MU185078.1:20182-49760 GCA_016904865.1 Pissodes strobi
CAAGGAGTCGAGGCCCCTTTAGACGGGTAGTTTTCTGGGGCGCGACAAGCTTTTTAATATTGTGTATGTTTTTATTAACTCTTTATCTTTCTGATTTTAACATAGAAATCCATACAATGCCATACATCACGTTTACAGTGCTTGAAATAAATAGTACATGGTCTTCGGATATAATGTGCTGGCAAATTGCCCTTCAGGATGTAAAGGCCAAAGTTTAAAAGAAGAGGTTTTTAATGGAGGTTGAGCGGTTGAGGTTAGAAACTGTTGTATTTATTTTGATTTTGTTGTTTTTTTATTATGTCTAAATATCTATATTAAATACTAAAATAGTGGCGTGGACTGTGCAGCTTGAAAGGAGAAATCCAAATTAATTGCCAGGGAAACACAAGGGAGAGGATATTGATACATTTCTTGACCAAGGCCAAGAGGTTGGCCGTATAACTAGCTTATAAAAAGCTTAGCTTGAAATAATCCATATAGGTAAGTGCAGTAATGATAATTTATCTCAGGAATTCAAATATTCGCCTAATTTTTCATTATTTGCAATAAATATTGCTGAAAATAAAATCACTAGTAGGTAGGAGGTAAAAGGGAACTTCTTAAAAAATATATACCAATACCTATTTGTTGAGGGATAATGGTCTAAGGATTTTTTCCGAAGACACGGTTGCCGACCCAGCTAGTAGTAGGAGAATTGAAAGATATGTTTCGAAGTAAACTAGCCTTAGAAACAATTGTTTCAATATTAGTATATCATATCTTTGATAAAGTTCCCTACGAAGAGTTGGATATATATCGTCCCTTGTTTATATAAATAGGTTTCTATGGTTTTGATCAATATCACGAAAAAAAACTCAAACTCAACCACCATATAGAGGAGATATGTGCTCAACTTCAAACTTCAAAATATCTTACAAATTTAGGATTGTTTGTGAAATTGACTAGCAAATAATGTCAACTAGGACCTAGATCCACAGTGCAATACTTTTGTTCTTGGAAGGTTAAGTATTAAAAAATGCTAAAATTCAGACGTTTTGTAGGAAACCCCTAATCCTTCAAATTAATTGTTTGAAGAATCCAAGGAAGAAGTAGAAATTGATACATTTCTTGGCCTATGTATAACTAGCTTAAATGTCGCTACCGAATAAAAAATAAGGGGAATTGAATATTTTCTCCTATGAAATCATCTAACAATTTTAATATTATGTCTAGCAATTTGGCCGATAACATGGGTAATCCTATACCAGAGTTAATTATGGATAGGTCCGGTACAGTTAAACAAGAGAATTGTGCGAAGTTTGATAAACTCAATGCATCATGGATTAAAGAAGAAAGTGATCAGTTTCTTATTGAGTAAGTATGCAATTGCTTTACAAAAAGGTTAAGATATTTGGTAATTTCATGTGGGTGTTTGCTTATTTCTTATGGGTTTTTCTCATTTACCTACTGTTTTAAGTGTACAAGAATGTGCCATAGATCTTTAGCTACTGTAGGCGATGGAGTGTTTGTTATAATTATTTATAGTATTATTCCGTCCTAAGTGAAATGAAATTTGGTTTCATGCTTGTACAAAATATGTTTACACACGTCAATAAAAATATATATATATAGTACACAAGTACATACATATATTTAAAATGGTTAACGTTAAGACATCATACATAAGGTTAAGTTAGAACATAAGTCACTAAACACATTGAATATTAATACTTCCAATGAAATTTTTACAATTACAATTACAATTATATATTACGTATTATTTGTTACAACTCAGTACAAGATTTATAAATATACAGTGGATATAGAAATATGGTCCCAAAGTGAAATAATGCACCTAGGTAACTGAATACCTGTATGTGCACAGTACCAGTAGTTAATAATATAATATATTTACTTGAAAATCAATAACTAAAACTAAGTAAAGAAATGAGAACCAGAGATACCTCACAAAAACAATACAACATGTGAGTCTCCAACAACCACCCATCAACCTGACCCCATCAAAGTACCTACAATCCAATAACAATGTTCTTAAAAGTTTCTAGATGTTTATAGATGTAACCTCTGCATGCTATACAAAATTGTTTAGGAAAATTTAAATGTCTTATATGTGGTGGTAATAAGTTATACATTTTGGGTGCAAGATAAAACATTGATCTGAGTTTCTTTGTTGTGGAAGCATTTGGGGTTTCTAAATGTTTATTAACATTAATTCTAGTTTGATATGGATGGCTTATAAAATGTTTAAATTTATTAGACCTGTGAACATAAATGCAGGCAGACAGACAATACAGTGAACGAACATCAAAAATTTCCCCAGAGTAGAGCAAAGCAGTAGAAAACCGCTTGCTTTTTCTAAAAATTATTTTTAATATATAATTTTGTGCAATATTTAAATTAGATAATGTGTTTTGATATAGTCCACCCCAAACAACCACACCTCATAATGACTCAACAAGTCCCTTATACACCAGGATTAAAAGCTGCTTATTTAAAATTTCTCTAATTGTATAAAATTTATATATTAACTTTCTGATATTTTTTGTTAATCTAAGGACGTGCTGATCCCATTTGAGGTGTTTGTCAATTACAATTCCTAAATATTTTGTGTTGTCAACTTGAGCTAAAGGACCATCAAAGCCATCTATGTATAAATTGCCATACTCTGGACGGTTTACAGCTGTGAGTGAAAAAGCAATGTAGTTGGTTTTTGAGACATTTAGTGATAGTTTAAAAGAACCCAACCAGTGTTTTATTTTACTTATGCCATTAATTGCATAGTTTCTCACCAAATCCCATGTTTCTCCAAAAAAAATAACAGCTGTGTCATCAGCATATGACACTACTGAACCATTCTGAATTGAAATGTTAGTCAAAGAATTGATATATGCAATAAACAGAATTGGCCCCAGCACAGTACCCTGCGGAATGCCAATCTTAATCTTAAGAGGGTCGCTCACTGTATGTCCAACCTTAACAGACTGTGTTCTGTCATTCAAATAGTCACCGAAGACATCCAGCATGGTACCTCTTACTCCATAAGATTCCAACACCCTAAGAAGCAGATCATGTGGCACCGTGTCGAATGCCTTCGCCAGATCGAAAAAAACAGCTAGACACTTTTTACCGTTGTCCAGATTATTAGTGACTTGTTCACAAAATTCACAAACCGCATCCGTTGTACTAAGACCGCTCCTAAATCCAAACTGACGTTCAGATAAAATATTATTTTGGTTAAAAAATTCCACCAGACGATCCTTCAAACATTTTTCATAAACTTAGAAAATGTATTGATAATACTAATAGGGTGGTAGTTGCCTATTTCAGGACTTGTGAATGGGTTTAACGATTGCCACTTTAAGAGATTTAGGCACTTTAGTTGTGCGAAAAATTAAATTAATAATGTGAGCGAGTGGAGAAGCAATATACATGTGAAGGTGTTTAACTATTTTCGAGGTTATGCCATCAGCACCAGGAGCGCAAGAATTCTTTAGTAAGGAAATTTGTGTTATAATTTCGTTTTTATTGGTCGGCCTTAAAAACATAGAGCAGGATCCTGTTGATTTTATGTGAAGGGGATTAGGAGGTGACTATTTCTCTATACATGTTGCAACCAATATTAACAAAAAACTCATTACAAAAATTAGCCAAATCCAAGCTGTTACTAAACCTAGTATTATTATGGATTATGTTAAGGTCCATGTCATGCCTAACAGTATCAGAGTCTGATGCATCCTTTATAACTTCATAAATTTTTTTGAGATTAGTACCACTATTCAGAATTTTGGCCTTATAAAAGTCATGTTTACGTCTTTGAATCAAGTTGTGTAAATTGTTACGGTACCCTGTAAAAGCCATTTTATTCTCGAAAGTATTATGTTGTAGTAGTTTTTTTTTCATTTTGTCCTTTTTTATGCTAGTAATTATCCCGTTTGTAATCCAGGGTTTAATCTTTTTGAATTTTTTATTAAAATATGTTTTTTGAGATATATACTTGATAATTGAGTGATGCTGTATCGCCGATGCAGCATTTATAGAAATCAGTTTTATTGTTGATTTAATATACACACTCAAACGCTATTATTACAATATCACCATAACCTCAATCGTTCTTTTCTAAATCAACCCCGGTGTGTCTACATGCTATAAGCCTATTCCTATTATTACAAGGTCCCCTGGACCTTTTGACAATGTTTGTGTCATCAGCAAATAAAAGAAAGCTGGCATTGGGCGTCACAGCTTTCATGATCCTTTTCTATGTACAGGTACAACCGTAAGTATTTTTAGTGCAGATAGAATAACTTAGTCCCTAATACTTAAATTTATGGATTGTGTATTTGGAGGAATCATTTCGTTTATTATACTTTTGATTATTTTACTGTTTGGACCATAATAATCTCGGCTATTTTTATTGTTAGGGCCAGTACTTTAAATTCCGATTAGCTTTGCTATATTAATCAGTGTTTAAACTATCGGTATTGACACACAAGAGTCTAGTATGGTCCGATCTATAAGTCCTATTCAAATCTTTGTTGAAAGTTAGCTCCTCAGGTTTTGCTCTAAGTTATTCATTAAACCAAGAGGCAATTGGCTTATTTTTTAGGAAATGCTAGTTCAACACAGTTCTTTATGAAATGCACAAACATTGTAAAATATTCGTTGCTGTCAATGAAATATCAGCAACTTTAAACATATTTGATGCTTTGAGATAAGTCTGAGACTAGTCGTCTTATCAATTTGTTCTGGAAGAGCTGGCAAGCTAAATCCTCAACAAAAGTGAGATGATTTGAAAATCCAATATCCTCAACATAACCCCATGCATTCACAACATACTCAAAAAAAATATCCAGTCATGCATTTCCTCATGTTCCCTTATTTATTTAAGTAGATAATAATATGGAGTCATCCCTATTCAGAGGTAAAATATAACTACTAACTTGGCAACTCTATGAATCGTATAAACATACGTTTATAGATCAGTATATCCTATGCTCATAAAATCATATTGTTTCCTGTCACTGGAAATTTGAATGTTCCATTGCTTGGTCTGATCCTTTAAGTCTGAAACTAGGAAAAATGCATAATGGCTGATTCCCATTGGCCGATTTTGGGTTAAATCTTGCCTTGTTGAGTCAATTTTAGTTCATTTCTACATAGGGCTGCCAGATTTTATGAAATGAAAAGCGGGAGGCTTGGTGACGATACCAAGTTTTCACAATCATCGTCAAAATAGCGAAAGTACATAATTTTTGTACACCCTCCCGGTGTGGTGATTTTTATTGATTTTTTTGTATGACTGTAAATTAATAGTATGTACTATGCATAGGATATAAAAATACTTGTTGCTGACCTCACATGCTATGCCGATGCCGTACGCCTGCGCGTGAGCAATATGATAATGTCATTATTTTCAAAAACAGAAAGCCCGCGACGTGTTAACAGCAGAAGGTTTTATTACACGTTGCGTATCTGCAGATCGTTACTAACGATTTACAATATACCAAATTACCGCGAAATTTCTTTTAACTACAACTTGTTTTGTGATACCGACCTGTCGGCACCATACGTACTAAATTGATCACCGATTTTCAAAGTTTAAGTAGAAATAGATCGGTAACAGAGGGAGCGAATAGAACTAATAGGAATGGGTGAATCAGAAATGGGAAGATATCGGTATTTAGTTACTAATTCGATTTTATTATGCACATGAGGATTTTAATGATGGCTGTCCGAGATGTTATTGTATTTAACGATTTCGGGATATTTCGGGAGGGTCAAATAAAAATCGGGAGTTTGATAATTGACTTTAGAAGGCGGGAGGGTTCCTGAGAAATCGGGTGGCTCCCGCCTAAATCGGGATGTCTGGCAGCCCTATTTCTACATATCCCATTCTGAAAATTTGATATGCGTTTATAGTTCCGATGAAAATACAAAAGTATGGTGGTGTTGAGAAGAATGCAAGGATGAAAAGTTAAGTGATACTATAACGACAGATTTACAACAGAACCCTTTAACGCAATGCTTGATACATTTATTCAATCTATGCACAAAGGATTCACCAAAAATTTTAACATTTGCAAAGACTAATATTTTAGTTCCCAGAAATTTCAAAGGGTTGAAAGGGAGAATTCCTCACAACAGTTTAGAGACTGAAAAGCTTATAAAAATAAACCCCCCGTGCTACCTTCCAAAAACTTCAAGATGAGCTAGAGAATTGTATAGCTAATTGGGTCACTTTTAAACTTAACATTGATCAATTCTATAAATCAAATCAAATCAAAAATAGCTTTATTTGTATCAAACAAGTAAAAATTTGTTGTGTACAAGCCATAATTAATCCTCATCCTCTAAGACTCTTGGATTTGTAATACGAAACAGTAAATATTTCAAAGACATATCTACTATAAAACTGCTATATCACACTTTTGTCCAATCTAAATTAGACTATGGTGCAATCATTTGGAACCCTATGTATGATTGCCACATTGCCGCAATCGAATCAATACAAAGACGATTTTTGAAGTATTTGGCTTTTAGATGCGATGGAGTCTATCCTATTAGGGGTTATGAGAATAGATTACTCTTACAAAGGTTTGGTGAAATATCCTTAGTCGCTAGAAGACAGATTCAGTCTATTAAATTTTTGCATAACTTGGTTCATAATCACGTTGATTGTCCGTTTCTGTTGGAATGCCTCCAGTTTCGAGTTCCTAGGTCTGGTTCAAGGCATACCCCAGCTTTCTACCTCAGCGCAGCCAGATCTAATATTATGAGGCAGAGTCCTATTTACTTTATGTGTAATGCATTTAACGCTATCTCACGTGAAAATGACCTGAATGCTGATTTAGTCAATCAGATCATAAACTCTATGTTGACGCTTAATAATGTATGAGAGTCCACTCCTTATGCTTAGGCTCATGCTGCTCTGCAGTTTATATTAAATTAGGTTAGTTATTGCTGTGTAATTTACTTTTAGTCTTTACTTTCTAGTGAATTTCCTGTAAGTGGGTTTTACCTGTTGGAAATAAAAGCTTATTTATTTATTTATTTATTTAAAAAATAATAAATAATTATCTGAACATAGGAGAAACTGTTAAAGGACAAGGCCAAGAAATATATAAAATAAAAACAATAAAATAAAACAAAAAATAAAAACAAACATACATAAAATTAATTATATGATGTGCGTCAGAGAGCGTCCACAAAGAATTATTCTATACTATAATAAGCTCTTGTTAAGAGCAACTCCCTTACCCAGCCTCTAAAAGCCTTGTAAGAACTCAAAGCCCTTATGTTTCTAGGTAAGAAATTGAAAGCCTTTTTAGCAAAGTAAATGAAAGACTTCTTCACTAGGGTGCTTTCCAGGGTAGGGAGTGAAACGCAGTTCACTTGACTTGTAGAATAGGGCCCGGCAGCAGAAATTTGGTCATAGTGCTTCCTGTAGACCAAGCAAACGCTTTCAAGCAGGTATAGGCCAGGCACAGTCAGAATTTTATTAGAAATGAAGAGCGGGTTGCAAGATTGTCTAAAAGGTATCTTAAGCATAAACCTAAGGGCTCTCTTTTGGAAAATAAGGATATAGTTGAGATTTGCAGCACTACAACAGCCCCAGAAAACTATCCCATAGAAGATGTGAGACTCCACCAGCGAAAGGTAAGCACTCCTTAGAACACACAGCTCCAAATGATCAGATAGAACTCTCAACGCATAGCAACTTGATGCCAGCTTGCTCGAAAGGGCCACAATATGTTGTTCAAATTTGAGGCTTGCATCAATCGTAACTCCAAGGAATTTCGCACTAGCACTGGGAAGTATAGCGTCACCACATAAAGAGATGTTAGAGAGAGAGCACTTGAAGTTTAACATATTGGTCTTGGATATGTTGAAAGACAGCTTGTTGCTGTCACACCAAATTTTTATCATGCTCAAATCAGAACCAATCATGTCCTCCAACAACACTCGACTAATTGCGTGCCAAACTATGGAGGTGTCGTCGGCGAAAAGCCTAATACTACCTCGAATTTGGAGAGAGGCCAAATCGTTGATGTAAATTAGGAACAGAAGGGGTCCAAGAATGGACCCCTGAGGCACACCACAATTGTTGCTCAATTTGTCAGAAAACCCTCCCGCCAACAAAACAACCTGCTGACGATCATGCAGATAGGACCGGTACCAATTTAGAGTAACACCTCTGAAGCCATACACCTCAAGTTTTCGTAGCAGCACACAATGGTCGACACAGTCGAAGGCTTTAGATAAGTCGCAGAATACCGCTGCCGAAAGGAGATTATCGTTTGTGCTAAAATAGACCTCTTCAAGAAGAGAGAATATTGCATCCGAAGCTCCTTTGCCGCACTGGAAGCCAAATTGATGATTGGACAGAATCCTATGAGAATTAAGAAATGAAAGAACTCTGTTCTTGACTCGGTTCTTGACCAGTCTTTCAATTAGTTTGCCTAGAGAGGGAAGAAGGGAAATTGTGCGAAAAATTAGCTGGAGAGTCTGAATCGCCCCCTTTGTATAAGGGTATAATAACTGCATGTTTAAGGATTTTGGGAAATTCCCCTTTTTCAAACGAATCATTAATTGCGTGTGCCAGTGCCAGAAGACCGCTGTTATTCAGGTGAAGTAACAGATCGATCGAAATATTGTCATGGCCTGAAGAATTTTTGTTTTTGAAGTTTTTGAGGTTTTCCACGATTTCAGGAACATCAACCGGTGTCAAGAAGAAAGAGTCAGGGATATTCTTGCCTGCTAAGTAGTCCATCGGATTGATTCCACCCGAAACATTGGGTGGAAGGTTGCATGAGGAAGACTGGGGACGACTTTTCCCTCTTATATCGTTGATAATAGACCATGCCTCTTTTTGCGTGTTGCCAGAATTAGAGATTCTACTACTGAAGTAAAGTTTTTTCGCAGCTTTGATTACCTATAGGCATATAGGCATCTTATATTTTTCGCAGATATTCTTTACCATGCATTTTACTTTTTCTCTTTAGAGTGACTATAGGAAAGGCCAGATTAAAAGTTTCAGTCAGGGCACTGTAAAAAGAAATGCTAAGTTTTATTTACACAAAAAAAAAAGAAAACAATGCTTGATTGCTAAAAATATTTTAAGTTGTAAATCAAGTATTTAAAATATTAACGTTGTAATGTTTTAAATGTATTACTGTCTTGACTTATGTAAGTTGCTATGCAATGTTCACATTAATAAATTGACTTTGTCTATGACTATGGCTATTACAAAATAATGGTTCCCCTAAGGGCATTATTTCAATTTCAACAAAGACTCAGTCAATCACAAGCAAGAAACGAAGGATTAAACCTTGGATTACAGCGAGCCTCTTAGTTTCAATCAGGCAGAGAGACAAACTAAAAAAGGAATATGTAAGAAGTAATGAAAATATTGTAATATTGAACAGATACAAAGATTATCGTAAAATGTTAGATAAACTTATAAAAAAGGTCAAGTACTCTTATTATAAATCACTAACACATATTAGTTCTAATGATCCCAAAAAACTCTGGAAAGTGATAAAAGAAGTAACAAATGACCAATCCAGCACTTCGGAAATAAAAAGTATCTTAAGTCCAGATAACATTGAGATAACAGAGGAGAAGGAAATGGCAAATATTCTTAACAGTTATTTTGTTAATGTAGGTAAGGAACTTGCTCAGAAAATTTACAAAAACAGGGTTCCAGAAAACGTAGAGGACACAAGGGAAATACACTCCTTCTTACTAAGCCCAGTCTCAGAATTAGAGCTGAACAAACAAATAAAAAGCTTAAAAAATGGAGTAAAAGGAGGGGACGACTGTATTTGCTCAAACATAATTAAAAAATATGAGGACTACTTATTAATTCCAATTCTGCACATAGTCAATGTTGTATTTAGCACTGGAGTTTTCCCTGACATACTTAAAAATGCAACTATAGTTCCTATACACAAACAGGATGAAAAGAATCTGACAAGTAATTATCGTCCTATTGCTCTCACAAGCACATTAAGCAAAATTACTGAAAAATGTTATCGGGAGAGATTGTTGAAATATCTTGAAAAACATAAACTATTAAATAAAAACCAATATGCCTTCAGGGAGAACTCCAGCACTGAAAATGCACTTTGTAAAGTCACTGAGACAATCCTAAAGCACCTGGATAAAAGTAAAAAGGTCATTGGTATTTTTCTGTATCTCAAAAAAGCTTTTGATACTGTTGACCACCAAACACTTTTAAGAAAATTGTCGAATATAGGAGTTAGAGGAATACCAAATGACTTGGTAAAATCTTATCTAGAAAGAACTCAAATCACTAGAATATCTGGAGAAACTAGTGAGAAATTGAAGATTGAATATGGTGTACCGCAAGGCACTGTACTATCTACTTTACTTTTTAACATCTATATTAATGATCTTTTCTCAATACTGGAGGAGGGCGAGATTTTTTGCTATGCAGATGACTCAGCAATTATTATTAAAGGGGAAGAGTGGCAAATTGTTAAACGTAAGGCTGAAGTAGCACTAAAAAAAATAAAGAATTGGATGGATCATAGTATTGTCACTAAATGTAGAAAAAACACAATTTCTAGCTTTCTCCTTCTCTTCTAGATCTTCACTGGATTTTCAATCAATCAAACTACACAACAATGATTGTAAAATGGAAGAAAGCTGTAATTGTATAGAGCAAATAGAAAGGAAAACATGTTTGAAGTACTTAGGAGTTTACATAGATGAAAACTTTTCATGGAAGGAACATGTTAAGTATGTGACTGACAAAATACTAAAACTAATCTTTAAGTTTTATGAATTGAGAGAATTTATGACCCTGGCGTCCTTAAGAATGGTGTATTTTGCTTTGGTGGAGTCGGTTTTAAGTTACCGAATTATTGTTTGGGGCAGTGCAGGGTCAACAGTGCTTAGTAAATTGCAGGTTGCACAAAAATGGATAATTGAGGTCATGCTCTTTATGAATAAAAGATAT
The DNA here is from genome assembly GCA_016904865.1 of Pissodes strobi. NCBI lineage: Eukaryota > Metazoa > Arthropoda > Insecta > Coleoptera > Curculionidae > Pissodes > Pissodes strobi. Next base: position 31,164 of record MU185078.1, read on the forward strand.
CCATCAGTTTTGGGGTACCAAGAGAGTCAATTATTTGACCCCATGCAACTATATTCTCACGACTAACAACCATCCGAACGTTTTTGTGCTACCCTATAGAACTAGCCGCCGCGCCGTGCCCCTCACTTCTCTGTCCGTATGAATCATCACCCGGCCGGCCGCGAAGGATCGCTGGACTGGAATTATCTCGATGGCCTCGTCGAGATCATATAGAGTGGCCTCGGAATACTTCCCGAATATTCGTGATAGATTTGAGATTATATATAAGCAGACCTAAGGCGAATGTTAGGCAGTTCAGTTCAGTTAATCATTAGTGTTGAATAGATATTAGTGGTAAAGTTATAAAACTAGTTTAGTGAGTTAAATTGTATACAGTGGTAGTGAATAAAGAGAGTATTAGTTGAAAATAGCAAAGTTGTAATTCTGTTAAGAACCCACGGGGAAAAACGTAACATTTGGTGTCAGAAGTCGGATTGTGAAGGGACCGGACTTGCGAAGTATTTTTCGAGGAAAGAAGAGGTACAAGTACGTCAACGAGACCGTTTGATTGGTGGATTCTGGTAAAAGTTTATAACATTCTATGGTCAATACAAGGCAACAAACGGCAGAAATGGAGCAAATTAATAAAATGTTGGCCGATTTCATGGAAAATCTAAATGCTGAGAGGCAAATAGAACAGGACCGGCTGCAGAAAATTTTTCAAGATCAAGAAGATAAAAAGCAAGCGGATCGGGAAGAGGATGAACGTAAAAGGCAAGCAGAACAGGACCGGCTTCAGAAAATTTTGCAAGACCAAGAAGACAAAAGACAAGCAGAACAGGATCGGCTTCAGAAAATTTTGCAAGACCAAGAAGACAAAAGACAAGCAGAACAGGACCGGCTTCAGAAAATTTTAAAAGACCAGGAAGATAAAAGGCAAAAAGAACAGGACGACCGGCTTCAGAAAATTTTGCAAGATCAAGAAGATAAAAAACAAGCGGAACGAGAACAGGATGAACGTAGAAGGCAAGCAGAACAGGACCGGCTTCAGAAAATTTTACAAGATCAAGAAGATAAAAGGCAAACGGAACGGGAAGAGGCTGAAGGTAGAAGACATGCAGAACAGGAACAGCTGCAGAAATGGATGCTGGATGTAATTGTAGGCGAGCAAGGAAAATTACAGAAAATATTGGACGGGCAAAATGAGAAATTTGAAAAAGAAGTAAACAATATACAAAAAGAAGTCGTAACTGTACAAAAAGAAGTAGGAGACGTCCAGAAAGAAATGAAGAATCTACAAGCAGAAGTTACCAGACTAAAACATCAAGTACCAACCGAGAGGGCATTCGCCTCAGAACAAAACATCAAACCTCCAACGTATGACGGTCAAACATCGTGGACAATGTACAGACGGCAATTTGAAGCCGCTGCTGTTGCCAACGGTTGGAATAACGAAGAAATGGCTACATCACTAGTGGTTGCGCTTCGTGGATCTGCCTTGGAACTATTACAGACTATTCCCATCAGCCATCAGGGGAAATATGACATACTTGCAGCTGCCCTAAAGAGACGATTTGGAGACCAGCATAGAAGACAACTGTATCAGGCACAAGTTAAGTCTCGATATCAGAAGCCTGGTGAAAACCTGCAAGAGTTTGAGGCAGACGTCAGACCTCTCGTTCAGTTGGCCTATCCGGGAGCAACGGAAGAATTTCAAGAGGAACTTGTTGCTGAATATTTCGTGGACGGTGTCAGAGATCCAGAAACTCAGAAGATGTTACGTCTAGCCAAATTTGATAGCAGCCATGAAGTTTTGGGTAGAGCTTTGGAAATCGAGGCGGCCTGTAACATCTCTAAGCCAGCAATCAGGGACGTATCCATCAAGGAAGAAAATTTGGCGAACAGTTGTGAACTAACTGTAATCGGCGGTATTTTGAAGAAATTAACCGAAGTTCTTCAGGCCACGGGGAGATTTCGGGAGTCACCAGAAGTTAGGCCATACAACCGTAATCAGTGCTATAGATGTGGCAAGACTAGACACTTCAAAAGGGACTGTCGAGTACAAAGATTCCAAGAGCCAATAGAAGATAGGCCACATAACCGAAATACATCAAATCAGTGCTATAGATGTGGAAAGACTGGACATTTCAGAAGAGACTGTCGAGTACGGATATTCCGGGAGCCAACAGAAGTTAGACAATGTAATCGCAAGGCTATAAATCAGTGCTATAGATGCGGCAGGACTGGACATTTCAAAAGAGACTGTCAAGTACAAAGATTCCGGGATCCACTAGAAGATAGGCCACGTAACCGAAATGTTTCAAATCAGTGCTATATATGTGGCAACATTGGGCCAAAGAATTGACCAACAAGAAGGAATCACTCCCATTAGACGAATCAGGTTTAAGGTTGATCAGCAGTGGACCACAGGGCAACTAAAGAAAGATCAGCTTAAGGATCATGAAATAGCACTACTACTAAAAGCTAAGGAAGAACGTCAACCAAGACCAAGCTGGGGAGATATTTCAACTAAGGGATCTACTTTTAAATCTCTGCGGGCTCAGTGGGACTCCCTGGTAGTTGAAAATGGACTCCTTAAACGAGCCTGGGAAAGCGCCGATGGCAAAGTAGTGAAGACGCAGTTAGTGGTACCAAGGAAGAGGGTATCGGAAGTTCTGGACGAAGTACATAATAGAAAGTTTGGTACTCATCTCGGAGTTAACGGAATGATTGATAAGATCCGCGACAGATTTTACTGGGTCAACTACTGCCAGGATGTGAAATCATGGTGCCAGCAGTGTTTAACCTGTGCCTCAAGTCAAGGATCCCAGACAAGATCCAGTGGGAAGATGAAACAGAATGATGTGGGACTACCGTTTGAACGTCTCGCCAGTGACCGAATGAAGGCTCGATATGATCTCCAAGCTAACTCTAGGGGATTTCGGATGAACGATAAAGTCTGGTTATATAACCCGCAAAGGAAGACAGGAAGATCTCCCAAGCTAACACCAATATGGGAAGGACCCTATACGGTCATGAAAAGAATTAATGACGTTGTGTATAGAATTCAGCGTAGCCCCAGAAGCAAACTGAAAGTTGTCCACCTCGACAGGTTGAAAGCATATCACGGACATGAAGTAGCTGATCGGGACGATCAGAATTAGGAGGGGGGCAATGTTACGGCTAGCCTATACAACCATCCGAACGTTTTTGTGCTACCCTATAAAACTAGCCGCCGCCGTGCCGCTCGCTTCCCTGTCTGTATGACTCATCGCCCGGCCGGTCGCGAAGTTTCAGGATCGCTGGAATTGTCTCGATGGCCTCGTCGAGATCATATAGAGTGGCGTCGGAATACTTCCCGAATATTCGTGATAGATTTAAGATTATATATAAGCAGACCTAAGGCGAATGTTGGTCAGTCGGTTAGTCAGTTCAGTTCAGTTAATCATTGAGTGTTGAATAGATATTAGTTGTAAAGTTATAAGAGTAGTTTAAAGTGTTAAATTGTATACAGTGATAGTGAATAAAGAGAGTATTAGTTGAAAATAGTCAAGTTGCAATTTTGTTAAGAACCCACGGGAAAAACGTAACAATATTAACAAGGCACTCCTACAATTGTTCCAAAAAACTAATCTCCCAAAACTCAAGGGTGCTCTCCATTTACTACCAAAATACACAGGGTCTGAGAACAAAACTAAATCATTTACAACAAAATAGCCCTGCATTTCCTTACGACTTCTATGTGCTAACTGAAACTTGGCTACACACCGGCATCTTTGATGCTGAGCTAAGTTTTACTGATTATCTTGTGTATCGCAAGGATGGTTCCCGAGATACCAGTATTTATGAGAGAGGTGGTGGAGTGTTAGTCTCTGTTCATAAATTAATTTCAAGTATGAGGCTTGCGGTTCGTGAACATATTGAACAAGTTTTTATTCTGATTGGTAAGGGAGAAGCTAGTTTTATTTTGGGTGCTGTGTATATACCTCCCTCCTCTCCTTGCAACACTTACCTTGCATTCTCAGAAACATTGGATGACCTGTCAGTAAGAATGCCCCATACCGATATACACATTATTGGAGATTTTAATATGAGACATGCAATATGGCAGGATGTGGAGTGGAATTCCACCTTGACAGCAAGTGACTCAGCTTTCCCTCAAGAAGCTGCAGGCATACGGGTTATGGCTAACACATGTAACTTTCATAATCTGTTCCAGAAGAATCACTTTCTGTCCTCTCATAATAGCCTCTTGGATCTGGTTTTGACACAGGACTCTAATACAAAGGTGTGCCTGGCAGATACATTCTTGGTTCCCCCTGTGGTTCACACGCCCCTACATATCCATATACCAGCTATGAAACCAGAAGTGGATGATGGACTTAACTTTGAGGGTTTTTATAGAGACTTTAACTCAGCCAATTATCAAGATATAAGAGTTTTTTTGGACCAGTTTAACTGGGATTTTTTTGTTCAAGGATAAAACAGTGGATGTAATGGTAAACATTTTTTATGATATTATCTTGTTTGCTATTGACACTTATGTACCCCTAAAAAAATACTCAGCCAAAAAATTCCCGATATGGTTCAGTCCTCATCTTAAAAATACTATAGTTCAAAAGAAAATGGCCCACAAAAGATTCAAGCAGACTCAGTCTAACGATGATTATCGGAAATTTAAAAGGCTGAGATCTTTGTGTAAATAATTGACTCAGGAATCTTATAATGATTATATATATCTCACAGAGTTAGCCATCAGTACAAATGTAAAAAAGTTTTGGTCTTTTGTTAACAGGAGACGAAAGGATAACAGTTTTCCATCTAAACTTAGCTACCTAAACCAATCAACTGATTCTGGGTTGGAAATTGCTAACATGTTTGCTGACTATTTCTCTACTGTATATTCAACCTGTAATCTCGCACTTCCAAATCATGAGATATCCTCCTCCATTGTTCATATCCCAGAGCTCCATGTTACTATTTCTGATATATTTGCTAAACTTTCATCACTTGACATCAATAAGGGTCCTGGACCTGATGGAGTACCAACAGCATTTCTAAAGCACTGTAGTTTTAATTTATCCAGACCCTTGTTCCATATATTTAACTTATCTCTCCAAGCAGGGGTTTTTCCAGATCATTGGCGATCTAGCTTCTTGAAGCCCATATTTAAGTCAGGCAACAAGCCCTCAGTAGCAAATTACCGTCCTATTAGCAACTTGAGTGCAATACCTAAAGGTCTTTGAAGGTTTAGTTTGCGACTTGTTGTCGCCTAGGGTGGAGCCTCTTCTGATACAGGAGCAATTTGGCTTCAGACCCCATAAGTCAACAGAGTTGAATCTCTTAACACATGTGGATCTTCTGTCGAGAGCCTTGGAGAACGGGAATCAGGTTGACACTACCCTGACTTTTCCAAGGCTTTCGACAGAGTTTCTCACGATTTGTTGATTCATAAGCTTAAAAGACTGGGAATTGGTGGACCACTAATTTCTTGGTTTGAAAGCTATTTGACTGATCGTAGGCAGATTGTGAGAATAAGCAATTTTCACTCTAAAGAGGTACAGGTTCCATCTGGTGTACCCCAGGGATCTCACCTGGGTCCTCTCCTCTTTAATGTCTTTATCAACGATATATACGAGTGTTTCACATCCAGCCACTTCTTACTTTTTGCTGATGGTCTTAAGTTGAGCTGTATTATAGGGTGCTCTGATGATTGTGATACGCTTCAGTATGATTTGAATAACCTTCAAGATTGGTGTTTAAAAAATGGCATGTCTCTCAATCCTGCCAAATGTAAGGCTTTAACTTTTTCTCGATCTCGGATGCCTATTCCTTATCAATATGAGATCAACCAATGCCATCTTGAAACCATTACATCAGTGAGAGACCTGGGTGTGACTCTGGATAGAGCTCTTTAATTTTCTCAGTACCTAAACCAAACAGTCACCAAAGCTTTTCAATTGCTGGGTTTTATTGGAAGAACCACCCAGGACTTTACAGGTTTATCAGCTTTAAAAACACTTTACTGTGCCCTTGTACGCCCTCATTTGGAGTACGCTTCTTCAATCTATTCTCCCTTCTATGGCATACATGTTCAGAGTCTTAGACAGGTTGAACATACATTTTTGTAGCAAATAGCATACAAACTAAACATCTTGGATAATTATAATGACACAGACCTGCTAAGATTTCTCAATGTGCCATCTATTACTACCCGACATAAAAGAAGAGATCTTATAAACTTTTATAATATATTACATGGTAGAGCAGCAGCACCAGAACTGCTTCATAAAATCGACTTAAGGGTACCCTCTAGGGCTACAAGATCTGCTGAAAGCTTTCATTTTCCAATTCATAGGACAAATTATGGCCTAAATAATTTTATATCCAGAACTGCCAGACTAGCAAATGAACACCAGTCGATATACTTTTTTGCATCTTATAAAACATTCCTGAGCCAAGTCCTGAACTGTGATGATTTGTTATTGCAATTAATATTAGGTATATGGGGCATTCGATAGTTCGATAATTCGATGATTCGATAATTCTACACTAGCTTTATAAGACTCTTATTATTAATCTTATTATTAATTTAATACATATTTGTGCAGTTTACTCCTGGGGTGGTAATTATTTTGTTACGTTTTAAATTGCTGTTATGGTTTTATTGTTAGTGTGAGTTTACTGACTCATTCTGTTATTGATTTGAGCATGTTTCTATTTTTATTTCTATTTATTGTTAACACCATTGTTAATTGGGTTTTGCCCGTTGAAAAATAAAATAAATAAATAAATAAATATATTATAATTTTTTGATGGTATTAAAATTTTGTGGTTTTTGATAAGTACATACCTCTGTAGAATTTTCAGTTTGGGTATGGTACACACACAGCATTTTAAATGCTATAGTGTACTGAATTTTAGCAGTTTAGGGAAAATATGAAAAGAAAAAAAAATGTGTTATTATTATTATTTATTATATTATTATTATTTAGGATTAAGGACACAATATATTATTTATTTTCATGTATTATTTTCTGCTAATAAATAAAATAAATAAATTTATTTATGTAAGGTTTGTTTGGAAATAAATGTCCTTTTTTATTTATATGAACTTTGTTTTAAAAATAAGTTTTTTTGTGTGTTGTTTACGTTTAGAATAAATACTTAGTTGTTTTTATCTATGTAACGTTTATTTTGAAAATTAGAGGTTCTTTTTTATTTATGTGATTTTTATGTTTATAATTAAAAGTTCCTTTTTTACTTATGTATTTTTTATATAATGTGATAATTACATATTTTTTATTTAAGAGTTGTAAAAAAAGTGCAGTTGTATTTAATATTTAGTAAAAATAAAAAAAAAAACATTTTAAATTTTTTTTTTTTGGTGACACTGGTGATGAAGCCGTTTTACTTAACTTCTCGCGCCTGTCCTAACATTCCTTTATCTTCACTACAACGATTTTCTATTTCCATACAGGATATTCTACTATACATTCTAGAATAAAGCCCTTGAGCCTTGTAAAAAAAGTGTATTTATAAGTTAAATCTATGCTTATTAGAATGTATTTTGTAGAGAACCCAAAATGGACGCAATTTTTTCTTTGGAAAAACATTCTTCAATAAAATATGAAAACACAACTTTTCAATGTGGAAAGGATGATTTAGATGACAGGTAAAAGCAATGAATTAGTTTAGTATTTATTTATAAACATAAGTTCAGTGAATTTTCTTTAATATGAATAATCTGTGTGAAATATGTTTTAAGTAGGGTATTTATAATTTCTAGGGGATCTTCAAATGAAGCCAACAGTGGTTTAGATGCACATGTCATCATTAAACAAGAAATAAATAATATTAAAACTGAACTGGATTTGTAAGTAACTATCATTTTAATAACGATATCATTCCCTGAAAAATCATAAATTAATCTAAATTTTGCGTATTATCCAATTTTTTCTGGTTGTAATAAAAATATTTTTGTTTTTCTTGATATAAGCGGACTGTGTTTTATTATTTCAAAATATTATATAATTTTAAATTGTCCACAAATATTTGTGGGTTCTAGTAACACTAAAATATCCTAAACAAGTACACGACTAATTGATACTCTGAAAGTTAATTTATTTTATTTTATAGAACATCCAATGAGACAATATGTAATGATGATTATTTGCTTCAATGTCGGTTTATAAGTCATGAGGAAGTGGACATTAAAATTGATGAAGATGAAGAGGACATGTCAGAATTCAAGTAAGAAATTTAACATTGTGATATTCATTCAGGAGTTTTATGAATTATGGGTATGGGATTTGTTACTTCCAGTTAGACCAGAAGAAAAAAAAATCACAAAACTGATAGGTTTTTAATTGGCATTAATTAGCAATAAAATGTTATTTTCCCTCATCCGGTCTGTAAAATTCTTTGTTGAAATATGTTCTTTACCGAAGACAGCAAACATTTTGAAGAATATTGATATAAGATTCAGCATTCTTGAACGCAATGGCACATTCCGAGCTCTCTGACCATCAAGTATCTCCATACATTAGCACAACAAATACTACTTGTTTTTATGTTTTGGGTATATTTTTTTTTCGTATCGTGTATATGAAGATAAATTCCGAAAATTTTATATCTTGCGGTAAATATTGCAGCGCAAATCCTACTTAATGCTCTTTATTAATATCAATTAAAATGGCTCTGTTTCTCAGTCTGACCTTTTTCTTATATGATTTCTTGCCAATATTGCTGTTCCAGGATAATTAATTTGGTTGAAACACCAGGCAAGACCACAAAACCTTAAAAATAAATAAAAAAATATCGGGGCATTACACAGAAAGGCTGGAAATGACAGGAAAAAATTTTCAAACCAAAACCAAGATAATAATTTAATAGATTCTTTTCAAAACAATAAGCTCAAGAGTGTGTTGTTTTGCAAAAAATCTATTAAATATGTCCCGTCTTAAGTTATTTTATGTATATTTTCAGCAAAAAATCGCGTGTAGCACAGTACACGTGACGGAAGTGAATACTTCTTTACTGATTCCATAAGAGAGACACGCAGTCAAAGAAGTATTCACTTCAAAAAGAAAGGCAAACATATTTCACGTTTTCACCTATTTCTGACTTATGTGCCAGAATTAGGGAATATGTTTTTAAGTTGTACCTAATTGTGACACATCCAAAATAGGTAGGTTCTAATTTAAGAAAAATCAATATTTATTGAAATAGATTGTAAAATACACAATACATCCATGTTTAGAATTAAGCTGCTGCTATTATCAATAACTCTTTGCAGGGCTGCAATGATATCTTCATATAACCCACAGTCCTGCATACTTGGAATCAAATTAACTTCATTGGTATTTCATGAAAAAAGTCCATACAAACATGGGACCGGAAATATATTGTTTTTAAGATACAGGGTGTTACACTTTGTTATTAATATCTCCGCCAGTGACTTATTATTCAAGTTGATATTTTTGTTTTCCTTGGACACTAATTTAAGACAAGTGATACACTAAATTATATTAAAATAATTTGTGGGGTTTGAAAGAGAAAAAATAAAAACCACCTATATATTGCAAGAGCCAGATACGAAAAATCTAAAATTTACAAAAAGAGTCAGTGACGTACATTTTTTAAACGGAAATAATTGGAAATATGCCCCCGGGATGGTACTGGACTTAATAATTTTAATCTAGTTAGGGCTAAAGAAGGCTTTTATTACAAAAAATAAGCCCGCCAAATTTTAAATATATATTTTTTAAGTTTATCACCCTGTATGTTATAAACAATGCATTTGCGGAGCCATGTTTATATAAACTTTTTTTTTATATTAGCTTAGGTATACGCGTTTAATTTAATGTAGGCAATTAGGAAACACCCTGTATGCCATTTTTTTTAACGATCGCTTTTACGGTAGATTTTTATAAAAAAGATAGGTATCCAAATTTTTGTAATGAACCCCAAACCCTAACTAAAACAGAGTTTTATCCACAATACCGAAACAAAATATTTGCACTCGACGCGCGATTCGCTAACCATGTTTGCATCATCAGGAGATGATTAAAACTGAAGTTTTAATCATCTCCTGATGACTAACCCAAACTAACCCAAACTACTATAAAATTAATGCCTAATTTGTTTATTAAATTTCAGCATTCATACATAGGATTCCTAAATATCATAAAAGGGTGTTTCCTTACATCATTTTATGAAAAAAAGTTCCTATATACATTATAGGTCTGGAACGTCTAACTTTTTTGTAAGTCTTAATTTTTCCACATTGAAGAACTAAAAATAAAATATTTCTGTCTCTTGAATTATTATTTTTGTTATCTTCCTTTTGTTTTCGAGGAAAAAATAAAAACTAATTTATTGTAAGCCTCAGGAGCATATAAAAAAAAAACATAATAAATTGAGAATTATTGCTTACAACAATTTTTATGACAATTATGTGACTAAACTCAATTTTTTTTCACGATAGCATGTTTTTTTTATAAAATCATCTGAGGAATCACCCCTTTTTATTTGAATATGATATTTAGGAATACCCTGTATATAATATTTATACATCCTACCTACTTACCAATCAATAGTCTTTTCCTTTTGCAAAAACCTTCTGTTTCTCTGTCTAAGAGATTTTTTCTTTCCTCTGTAAACTGTTTTTTCCCATCTTTAATCTTCCCCATCATTAAAACTAATATTAAATAATTATTTATAGAAAACTTACCGTTTATATCAATGATAATACTTACACTAAACCAACAATCCGTATTTATTAACAAATTAACACCATCCAACACTTTCACACAAAATAACCGAAAACTCTCCAGAAAATATAACGTATAATAATTACCGAAGCAAAACCATTTTCGCATAGCAACGATATCCGCTGCCATGCCGCTACGTGCTCCGATGCTTCGCAGGCCTGCCGGGCGGCCGCGACATTGTCAGGTTGGCGGATTATCGGCGGATACCAAGATTTTATGACACTTCGCCTATTTTTCAATTTCTCATTTAAAAAAGTTGTTATTTACAATAGAGAATTTATGTTTTAATAAACAGGTCTTAAAAATGATTTGTCTAGAGCGCTCTGGAGCGCTTTTCTTTAATTAGAGAGTAAGTAAAAAAAACAAAAATAAAAAATAAATAAAATGAAAAAAATACTTCCAGAGCGCTCTTAAGAAAGGTATTTTGAACAATTTTTGTAAAAACCAAAATTTAGTAAACTCAAAAATAAGGTCAGGGAACGGGAAACAGAATTTAATGCCTGACTAATGCTCTTAACTACTTTAGGTTTACACTGGGAAAAACTAAAAAATTATAGAGCTCATTTTTATGCGTGCGTTCGCATACGCGATCGTAAGTTTGGAGACATATGCATCATATTTATCAAGCAGACCGCTGTTATTGAGGCAATAAGATTTGTATTTTTCTATATATTATTGTATGCAATTTAACTATGCTAGTAATAAACATTACATGTGAGTAGTTTTCTGCCATTAAATTAAGCTCCATAATAAAATTGTAATTTGTAATTTTTATTTTAAAGTGGAGTCGAATATTAATGATAGACTTTCTTAAACGTGCACTTGTCTGCCTACTACATAGGTTTTTTCTAATTGTTTTTCAGATTAAACTGCGAACGTATCTATAAACCTGAGGATCGACCTACGTTGCATACATGTCTTGAAAATCCTCACAATACTGACCAGGAAGTTAAATTTAAGCAACATAACAGAGACGCATATCAGTCTTTGAACGATTCTTACGAAACCCTAAGGAATGAAATACTGATCGATCATTCCAAAACTCATCAGATTAGTCATCAAAGCAAAGTAGCAGAAGGTTGGCATAAATGTCCAGATTGTTCCTATAAGACTACCCGCAAATACGATTTACAAAAGCATGCTATAATTCATAAGCCTGCTGATCAAATGGATTGGGTTCACTGTTTAGAATGTTCGTTTAAAACAAAGCATAAAGGAAATCTAAAAAGTCATTTAAATACACATAGAACTGCCCATCAAGATACTTTGGCCTGCTTTCAGTGTTCAAAATGTTCGTTTAAAACAAAGTATAAAAAATCTCTAAAAGCTCACTTTAATAGACATATAGTCGCCGGTCAAGATAGTTTGAACTGGTTTTATTGTTCAGATTGTTCGTTTAAAACAACACTTAAAAGCTCTCTAACACGCCATTTAAATACACATAAACCTGCCGAAGAACATAGTTCGGACTGGTTCCGGTGTTCGGCTTGTTCATATAAAACCCTTAGAAAGTATAATTTAACGAAGCACCAGATTAAGCATCAAAGCGAAAACGCAGAAGGTTGGCGAAAATGTTCAGAGTGTCCCTATAAAACAACCGACAAAAGTAATTTAGACAAACATGCCATAACTCATAAGCCTGCTGATCAAATCCAGTGGTTTCACTGTTTAGAATGTTCATTTAAAACAAAGCATAGATCAAATCTAATACGCCATTTAAGTACACATGAAACTGCCGATGAACACCGTTTGGACTGGTTGCGGTGTTCGAATTGCTCATATAGAACCCTTCAAAAGAAATTTTTAATGCAGCACCAGATTAAGCATCAGGGCGAAAACACAGAAGGTTTCGAATGTCCAGAGTGTCCCTATAAGACTGACCGCAAAAACAATTTACAAAAGCATTCTATAATTCATAAACCTGCTGATCAAATCGAGTGGTTTCACTGTTTAAAATGTTCGTATAAAACAAAGTATAAAGGATATTTAAAACTCCATTTCAATACACATAAGCCTTCTGATCAAATCGAGTGGTTTCACTGTTTAGAATGTTCATTTACAACAAAGCAGAAACCAAATCTAAAACGCCATTTAAATACACATAAAACTGCCGATCAACATCGTTTGGACTTGTAGCGGTGTTCGAATTGCTCATATAGAACCCTTCAAAAGAAATTTTTTATGCAGCACCAGATTAAGCATCATGGCGACGTATAGAGGTCATATTATGCAATCTAGGAATTAATAATTAAATATTTATTTCATTTTATTACAAAACAATTTTCAAGAAATTATTGGATTACTATCTTATACAATACCCTCAAGTTGCCCCTAATTATCCAGAATTTGACTCGTCATTAAATCAACTGTTATTTTAATGTCAACTTTAAAGTGCTGTAATCTTTGAATATAAAGAGACAGGAATGAGGATTTCGCAAATTGGTTGTGGACCGGGATGGAGGTGGCATATGGCCGAACAACTGTTTCCCGTTAATAGTGACATACGTAAGAATCCATAGAAAGAAAACATGAAATATGTACATTTTATAATTTTTGCAATGTAGTAGAAATATGTATAAAAATAGTAGTCAGAATTTTATTTTTGCTCGACGAGTTATATTTTCTTAGCTTCTCTGGAAATGTTTACTTTAGCAGAAAATATGTTGTATTTGTTTATTATATCGATCGGGATAGAGTGAAACTTTGAATATAAGATATACAGGAAGGAACATGAGAGCAAATTATATGCACCAGAATCCCAAGTAGCAAAATCAGTTTTATAAGGCTTTTAAGAAATGCTATACGGCATATCTAATATAACAACCAAAAAGGGCCCAAGTTATAGAATCTTTTGGTTCTTTTACATGAAGTTATATCTACACTATATCATCTCAATACGGTATCATCTCAATACGATAGCTTGAAACAATTTTACAATGTTTTTCAGATCATTTTTTTAACTTATCCATATATGCGCTCTACAACCATTGAAAGAATATCTCTTAGCGATCCTATACAGTGCTCTAAACGTATTCTGAGAATAGTTACACAACCATTAAATGATATTTTAAGCTATTTATAAAATACTGTCTCAGCGCCTCCTAGATATACGCAAGTAAAATTTTATAGGATTTTTTTCTACTTTAGTGACGCAATTCACAACAAAAGTATTGAGTAAAGTTGATATAATGTAGAGAAATGAAAATGTCATGTGCTTTTGTCGTGATTCAAAAAGATGGAGACGAGTTGCCACCATCAAAAAATGCATGATCAAAATAATATGTAGGTACGTATAAGTACCGGGTGTTTCACTGTAAATAGACCCCCCCCCCCCCCCTTTAACTCATGTGGCATTTTAGAAAAAACGTTCAATACAAAAAATAAAAGGGATGAAGTGAAGTTTTTATGGCATAGCACTGTTGTATACAGGGTGTCCCATAAATACGGAGTTATATTTTTTTAAACGGAACACTCTATATATTATGGCATATTTGGCTTTTGCGGAGAATTCTAGACATATTTCATAAATAATGTCCTATAGGTACCTATCTGTTACTGCTTTTGAAATATTGACAATTGAAAATCGACAATTTACCAAGTTTGGCAGCCTGTAAAATCTAAACGGCTAAAGATAGAGCAAAGTGGTTTGCACTTTTCTGTCTTGGTTTTTCATAACCTATCGTTTGACACTAAAGCTGCATTTACATATAATTTGAAGTCAAATTCAAGCTGAAATTTGCCTGCTTGTCGTATCATTTACATTGGACAAAATTCGAAGTTGACTTTGAAGTGCACTTTGAATTTTGTTAAAGCTTGCCAAATGCAAGCAGAAAATAAATTTGTAGGTTAGATTATTTTTGTTTATCTTAATATCCTTAATGTTGTTTTGTTTAGGTTAGGTACGTCTAGTTTATCTATGAGTTAGGTAGATTTCAAATTTGTGTTAGAATAAAGCCATTTCCTTTTCAAGAAAATTTCTCTCCCCCAAACAGATCTTTTTCTTCCTTAATTAGTTTCACTTTTCTTAGACTTTGCAATTTGATAAGAGTCAAGGAAACTGCTGTAGCTGCTAACACAACTGCTTTTCTTCTGTTGTCATTACTGAAATATTTAAATAAATAAATACAGAAGTGACCTCACAAGACTCAGAAAATGAACACAACACAGAAATCAGAAATGGAAAGTGTCTACAAACACTACAAATATCCCCTATGTATAATTACGTAATCTAAACATCCGTTCAATGTAAATGACATATTTGCCAATTGCACTTTGACTTGGACTTCGAATTAAATGTAAATGCAGCTTAATTTTAGATTTAACCAGAGGTTCAAGTTAACCGGAACCTCTGGTTAAATAAAAAAATTAGTGTCAAACGATAGCTTTTGAAAAACCAAGATAGGAAAGTGCACCCAAACTAACGAGCCAGTGTATCATTTCCTTTGACAAGGGAAGGGTGTGGACTGGTAAAACCGGCAGTTCTTCTGTTACGGGTTGGCTTCACCATTTGACAAGCGTCATACATTTTCGTCACTAAATTATATATATTATTTTATACTCATAATACTTCTATTATATATTATAACAAATAAATATATTTCCTTAAAACATCAAAACAATGTTCAAGGGAAATTATGTGATTCTTATTAGCAATTATGACTGAAAAATGTTAAAAATCTAGTATAAAATTACAAAGAAAGGCAGCCTTAAGTATACTCGCAATCATATTTTGAATTAATCTATATCACAGCTCACACAAAGAAAATAAATAATACATATTAGCGTCAGCAAGAACTAGGTGTAGAATATATTTACCTGTGGAAAGTAATTCCAGGCTCCTTTCGGTCATTGCGACTTTTACGGCCATAAGCACAACAAAACACCATGTTGTTAAAAAAAAATTGAAGTATTTTGAGAGTTTTTCACAACAAAAATCACCAAAATACACGGAGGTGCCGCTTTGAATGTCTGGCTCCTATTAATGGCGTCCGTTCGATTTTTGATCACACGTACTGCGCGCTGCTGTAAAGCGAGATTATCTGTCCACTCCCTTCCCCTGTCAAAGATTATTTCACTTCATACCACTGGAGTATTACTTCAGTGCTTCACGCATGATCCTTCGCTCGCTACGGGTGCCCAAAGAACAGAAACTAACCAAAACTAATCCAAGGCAAAGTTTACTAAATAAAATATGTTCCCGCACTCTTGAAGTACGCAAAACCGGCTAAACCCCTTCCCCTCGTACCGCTCAGGGTAGCCAGCGACCATCAATGCATTCGCATACACTCACAGTTCACGGTATTTGACAGTAAAGTTTACAGAATATGCAGGTATTTGCAGCACGCTTGTGATCTCAATGCATCAGAGTTCTGCCAGTGAGTATATTTATTCTGTAAACTTTGCCCAAGGCATGCCCAGCATAACCTTGAACAATTTTTTAAAAAATAGACAAGAAATTGAATGCCGGGTCGCCATATCACAGGCCTAGTATCTAACCACTGAACGGAGCACTTACAGACAATTCGTTGCAAGAATAATAAAAAAGTTCTTGCACCGCAGACATCGGCAAACTGAAGGCTCATTAGGTGCCGTGCTAGGTCTAGCTCTAAATGTATTCCCATTAGAGGTTACATTTTTTGAGCCGATTAAACCTGCGCCTTGTTGCATAAAATACGCTTGCTCATAGTTCGACCATTCATGAATGTCGCCCAACTGATCAATGTTCAAACAATCCTAGCTGGATATAGGATCGAAAGAGTCAATAATATCGCCGCCTGCCCTTGACCTCATGCAGCCCGAACTGCAAATTGAGTCCGCCCTTTCGCTACAAGCATGCGCTACCGCCATGCGTGACCGACCTAATTTTTCGCCTTTCCTGTTGTCCTTGGTTCGCCAGTATCACCGGTCACCTCTGCCATGTCGGTCACCATAATCTGATACTAGCTGCCAAACCGCCTTTCAACATCTTATGCACCATGGAGACTGCTTCGTCTTCCATCGCCTTCGCCGTGGTCACCTTCGCTCAATTCAAAGCGAGTTCTGAATCGCCACTTCTGCCTTCCTGTATAGGAACTCACTCACTGTCAAGAGTAGCAAAAAAACACCCGCCAATTGTTAGAGTTTTTGTGACGCCACCACACACAAAAAAATAACGTGATTCAATTCGGCGTTTTTCACAACAAATAACACAATTCGCCTATCAGCCACTAATATTTTCACCTTGCACCTCTGCCAGTACAGGCATCATAAGCATTTTAAGATCCTTTACACAAATAGTGCACTATGTATAAATCGACCTCTCCTATTGATCGATCGATCTCGTATTACAATATGTTTTCGTGATGCAATCGATTTCTGTCAAGAGCGCTCGTGGTGTAGAGGTTTAGACAACTGGGTCTCACCTGGACGGCCCGGGTTCAAACCCCATTGCTTTTTTTATTTTTTTTTTTAAGAATGTTTCTAAACAGTTTTTTTTTCTTGATTTTGGGTAAGTCTTGGGTTAGCACCTGGTTAGTTTCCGTTTCTTGAGCCCCCGTAGCGAGCGAAGCGAGCGGAGGGCCATGCGAATTGACCAATAGGAAAGGCCGATTTTAATATAGTGCACTATTTGTATAAAGGATCTTATGATGCTCATCATAATTACATAACTTCAGGACTCCCCACTGCCGTCGCCGCCGCGCGCCACACGCCTTGCAGGGGGCGGTCACGTCCTGACAATACTGTCACGTCCTCGCCTAATCCAAAATTACATCCCTTATAAAATTTGCTTGTTACAATATTTTAGTAAAAATATTAATCTTTCAAATGCATCGATTTGAATCATGCATTAGAGATGCATAATCGTTAGAGACGAATGTTTTGAACTTTTCTGGTGATCTTCGGCGACCTTGGCTGAATGTCGGCAATAATTAAGTCATTTCGCATGGCCCTCCGCTCGCTTCGGTGCGCTATCAAATAAAACTAACACAAACCATACCTAAAATTATGAAAAAAACGTATTTTTAACATAACCTTAAAAATAATTAAAAACATAGCTTGGCACTGAGGGGATCACAACGCACTGTCTAACCACTTACCTATCAGACGGTTGGAAGCAATTCAGTGTACCGCGAAGACATGGGTAATTCTGTCAACGTTGAGTCGCGTCGTGGAACCGAACAGAAAAATTCAAAACAGATCGCTGTCGGAAGACGTTACTGAATACATGTGGCGCTATTTCGCGTCACAAAACATCCAGACGGATTATACTAGCGTCTTGCCGTTGTAGGGAGCCTGATCCTCGTCAATGTTGTTTACAATTATTTTCACTTTACGCGTACCTATTTATAAAACGTTTCGAAAAATGCAGGGATGTGAGAGTTTGGTTCAGGTGGCGAAGCTCGCGTCTCTAGAGAGCAAATCAACGACGCTCGGTTGTTGCAAGTTTTTTTTGTATTGCATTAGTTAGTTTTTTGGTAGGCGCAGGCAGTGCAATAAACGGCAGGGGTGCAGGGGTTGTGTGAGACCGAGCCGTCACGCATCATGCTCGGATATGTAACGTAACGCTCCTTCTACTGGCATGTTCCTGTATAGGTAGAGGGCTGAAATTTCAGGTGATGTAGCCGGTGTAAAAAGAAGATCCTGGACCAGAACGGGACCCCGTACCTCCCCTTGTTTGGCCAGGAGACGGGGGAGAAGGAAAAAGTTAAATAATTAGTTTCGGGAGAACGGGAAGAGGTACGGGGTCGAAATTTGTATGGTAGGTGCGCCCAATGGCAGGCCACCTTAGGCCATACGTGGGGGACCGGGGCTCTAATTTAAGGGGGAAACCGTTTTTCGCCCGTATCTTTGCAACGTAGGCTCG
>MU185078.1:53917-84645 GCA_016904865.1 Pissodes strobi
AATGAGGCCGTTAATGATTTCTACAATAAAATATACAATATCTTTGATGAACATATTCCAAAATCTAAACAAAAAACAAAAAATACCCCATTTGGTTTAACATATCAATAAACAAACTTTAATTTAAAGAAAAATTAAGGAAAAATACAATAAAAATAAAAATAATGTAATATATATGCAATTTAAAAAAGTTCGAGCGGAACTAAAACGTGATATT
This sequence comes from Pissodes strobi, assembly GCA_016904865.1. Taxonomy (NCBI): domain Eukaryota; kingdom Metazoa; phylum Arthropoda; class Insecta; order Coleoptera; family Curculionidae; genus Pissodes; species Pissodes strobi. The sequence continues at coordinate 54,135 of MU185078.1, forward strand.
AGAACTGCAGAACTGACGTATCTAAATACAATACAAAACAATATTGGTACGGGTTCGCGCTCGTTTTGGTCATTTATAAACAAAAACACGGTATTGAATATAAAGGAGGTAAGGATATTTGTAACGCATTTGCAGAATACTTCAATAGTGTATATACTCAAAACCCACATAGCAATCCGAACGTTAAATTAAATGTTAACTGTTTGCCGGTAGTACTACATAACATTAATGTTGGGGACGTTCTGGTCTTTAAATGAACTAAAAAACGGTAAAGCAATTGGACCAAATGGTATTCCGTCGTTTATATTCAAAGGTTTTCAAGAAATTATATCACATCCCTTACTAATTCTATTTAATTTAAGCCTCAAAACTAACACGTTTCCCGATGAATGGAAAAAGGCCAAAGTATGTCCAATTGCTGTACTATTGATACCTAGTAAGATTTTAGATTCAATTATTTTTAAGTACACTTATTTATCCGTGCAACACAATATATCAATGTATCAACACGGATTTATGAAGCGAAGATCAACCACAAGTAATCTATTAGTAATAACCCAAAGTATATCAGATGTCTTAAATAGGCGCGGCCAGGTGGATGTTGTCTATACGGACTTCGAAAAGGCTTTTGATAGGGTATCTTTTGCAATACTACTTGATAAATTAGATATCAACAAAAAATAAAGTTCATTCAATCATTCTTAGATTCTCTTTCTGTTTGCTTGGATCAAAACTATTTCGAATTTAACAATAATTATTATGTTTCCGATGAGGGTTTAGCAATGGGAAATCCTCTAAGTCCGTTATTGGCTGAAATCTTCATGGATAATCTAGAAAAACAAATATGTAACCATCCATTAAGTAAAAAATGCCTATGTTGGCATCGATATGTAGATGATATTATAACATGTTTTTCAGGCACTGATAGACAAGTAGATCAATTTCTTTCATTTATCAATAACATACACCCAAAAATCAAATTCACTGTCGAATTACAGCATAATAAATCCATCAATTTTCTAGATTTAACCATCACCAATGATACTCATGAATTCTCAATTTTCCATAAACCCTCACACACAGATAAAGTTATTCATAATAAATCTAATCATCCATATTCTCATAAAATGGCAGCTTTTAATTCATTTATACATAGACTTTTAAATGTTCCATTATCAGAAGAAAATTACAAAAAGGAACTGAATATTATTAAACAGGTTGCAGTCAATAACGGATATAATGCTAGTATAATAGATAATTTAATTAAGAAAAAATATAAAATGGCAATAAACCTAGTCTATCCAACAATCAATAATATACCCTATCTAAGATTTAAGTCTATCACATAGACAGGCACGATTTCCAATCGGATTTCCAAAAATAACATAAAAACTGCTCTCAGAACAAACAATAATTTAGGTAAACTCAATAAATGTAACAAATCAAATTCAAACAAACTTTCCAAATCAGGAGTATATTTACTAGACTGTGGTTCTTGCCCAAAAATATACATAAGACAAACTGGTAGATCTTTCAAAACAAGAATTAAAGAACATGAATCTAGTTGCCAATAACAATAGCAACTCACATTATGCCTTGCATTTAAATTCCGAAAAAACACACATTTTCCAAAGATTTTAATATATTACATATAGAGAACAAATCCAAAAAAAAATTAAATTATTTGGAAAGCATGGAAATTAACAAAATGAAAAAGTCAGGTTTATTATTGAATGAGCAATTAGAAACTAGTAATTTCCCACTGTTGAATTTATATTCATAATAACTTAAAACATATTGTCGTCTTTACTCTCTGCCTTCCTTCATTAGTGATACCGATATTAACAGCATACGTACCTACCCATATCTTCTTCTTCTTATGCCTTTTAAGTCCATTCCTGGATGTAGGCCTTTCCTATGTCTTTCCATCGTTCTCGATCTTGCGCTGTTCTGATCCATGCTAACCCCGCTGCTCGTTTTAGGTCATCATACCATCTATTTGGTGGTCTTCCTCTACCTCGTTTGTGCTCATACGGTCTACATTCAATAATCCTCCGGCTCCATCGGTTTCTATCACTCCTTGCGATATGTCCTGCATAGCTTCATTTGAGAGAGGAGCTACTTTGGTAATAGCTCTTATCCGTTCATTGCGATATCGGTCTCTTCTGCTTATACCGATCATCCGAGCGATGATCGCCCTCTGAGTGATTTTTAGAGTGTCTAAGTTGTATTTCGTGTTTGTCCATGTTTCCGCTCCATACGTTAGGACTGGTAGAATGCACTGGTCAAAAACACGTGATTTTAGGTGTTGTGCTATGTTTTTGAGAATATAAGACAGTTTTCTAAAGGCAACCCAGCCTAATCGAATTCTCCTTTTTATCTCTTCTTTTTGGTTATTTCTTCTGTCCAAGGTATATGTATTCGTCCACTCGATTTATTTCATTTCCATCTATTTCTATTTTCACGGTTTCTCCTGGGTACATTAGTTGGGTTTGGGATAGCTTCATCTTTACTCCAACCATAAGGGATTTTTGGTGTAGGTCTAATCATTTCGCTCAGTTCTTCTATACTTTTTGCGATGAGTATGATATCGTCGGCATATCTCGTTAGCCATTGGCCGTTAATATTGATCCCTTTGTCCCTCCAGTCGGTTTTCTTAAACACGTCTTCGAGAGCAAGTGTTTTGGAGATAGTGAATCACCTTGTCTGACTCCTCTATTAAACGGCACAGGTTGGATGTTCTAATGTGCTATGTATATTGCTGCTGCTTAGCTATTTATTTCTTTGATCAGGTCTAGGTATCTTTGGTCGACTCTACTGTTTGCCAGATATTTGTAAACGGCCCAGAGTTCTATGCTGTCAAAAGCCTTCTCATAGTCAATGAACGCCAGACACAGTGGGAAGCCATATGCGTTTGACTTTTCTAACGCTATTTTCATTGTGAGCAGGTGATCGTTTGTTCCATAGTTTGCACTAAAGCCAGCCTGTTCTGGGGGTTGATAGTCTTCCAGTTTTCGTGTCAGTCTATTAGTTATTACTTTTGTTAGTAGTTTAAGTAGGTGTGACATCAGGCTTATGGGTCGGTAATTTTCTAACTTGGTGGTATCTCCTTTTTTGTGTATTAGTATCACCTGCGCTGTTTTCCATTCTCGTGGCACACCACCGCTATGTAGGCACCCATTGAGCAGAGCAGTAACCTTTCCCAACAAATTTTCGCCACCCTCTCTGATTATATCTATAGATATGTTGTCTTGGCCCGTAGCTTTATCTGATTATGTGCTATTTACGATCTTTCTCACTTCTTCCTTTTCAATGTCAGAAATTTCTTCTGATCCAACGTTTAACACTCTCATATCTGCTCTGTAATTTTCTTCATTATTAGGGGGTGTTTTAGTTTCATAAAGATCTGTATAGAATTCTTCTATTCTACGTAAGATATTATTATCTCGATTGTGGATAATAATACCTTCTTTATTGCGTAGTGCGTATATTTGTGTTTTCCCTATGCTTTGTTTGAGACATTTCATTCCTTTGTTAATTTCAATTACTTCATTTACACGTTCTTCTTGCATTTTGTTTTTATGCTCTTTCATATTTTTACGGATTTTTCGGTTGATTTCGGAATATTCTGCGGTTGATCTTTTATTATCTTTGGCTAGTCGCCGCCTGTCATCCATAAGAGCTGTTGTTTCAGCACTAATGATGGTTTTATTCCTCGTTCTTTTTGGTATTTCCTCCTCTAGTTTCATCATTGAGTTTTGTGTTGCTTTTGTTAGTTTAGTATTTAGTTCTTCTACTCCCTCATTATTGGTATCGATATTGGCTATGTTTGAGTTTATTATTTCTTCAGTAAGTTCCTTTCTATCCTTGATGTCTTTTGCCATTATTCTGATTGTTTGTTTTTTAAGCATTCGTCTTCTTCTTTCAAGTTGTTTGTTAATGGTTACTTTGGCTCTCACCATTCTATGGTCGCTACCTGTGTTAAATTCGTTCAGTACTGTAACGTCTTGAATTATTTCCTTGCCGTTGCCGTCGGTAAGCACATACTCGATTTCGTTTCTTGTTAGTCCGTTTGGTGAGATCCACGTCCATTTCCTTTTCACTCTTTTTTAAAGAATGAGTTCATATTATATAATCCATGTTCATGCATAAAGTTCAGCATGGTGTCACCTCTTTCGTTTCTATTCCCCGTACCATAGTATCCCATGTACTTTTCTTCTTCTCCTTGGCTTTTGCCTAATTTGGCATTCAAATCCTCAATTATTATTTTAAATTGGGTAGGATGTGCTTCTATAGCAGTTTCTAGGTGTTCGTAGAACTCATTTATCTCTTCATCTGGATGAGTCGATGTGGGGGCATATTTTGACAAATCGTTGCCTCTATACGCGTTTCAAATGCGTATTTTAAAGGACACGTTTGTATTGGATATTTTACATTATATTTAAAAAAATATTTAAATTAGACCCTACAAATTTTGGATGTGTCACAATTAGGCACAACTTAAAAGCATATTCCGTAATTCTAACACATGTCAAAAATAGGTGAAAACGTGAAATATATTTGTCTTTCTTTTTGAAGTGAATACTTCTTTGACTGCATGATCGCGGCCTTGAAAAATTCGTCTGGCAATAGAGATAAAGTACATGACTCTCTCTTTCTCTGTCTCTCTTATGGAATCGGTAAAGGAGTATTCACTTCTGTCACGTGTACTGTGCTACACGCAACTTTTTTTATACTAAAATGATGTTATCTCTTTTGCTGAAAATATACATAAAATAACATAGACGGGACATATTTAATAGATTTTTACAAAACAACACACTCTTGAGCTTGTTGTTTCGAAAAAAATCTATTAAATTATTATCTTGGTTTTGGTTTGAACATTTTTTCCAGTCACTTTCAACCTTTTTGTCTAATGTCCCGATATGTTTTCATTTATTTGTAAGGTTTTGTGGTGTTGCCTGTTATTTCTACCAAACTAATTTTCCTGGCACAGCAAGAAGAGCAAGAAATCGTATAAGAAAAAGGTCAGACTGAGAAACAGAGCCATTTTAATTGATATTAATAAAGAGCATAGAGTAGGATTTGCGCTGCAATATTTACCGCAAGAGGAATTTTGGGAAAAAGTGATAGAGTGAGAGATTAAAATTTATCGACCCTCAAATACACAATACAAAAAAAATATACCAAAAACATAATAACAAGTAGTATTTGTTCTACTAATGAATGAGGATACTTATATTCTTCAAAATGTTTGCTGTCGTCGGTAAACAAAGAATTTTACAGACCGGATGGGGGAAAATAGCATTTTATTGCTAATTAATGCCAATTAAAAGCCTATCAGTATTGTGATTTTTTTTTCTTCTGGTCTAACTGGAAGTAACAAATTCCATACCCATAATTCAGAAAACTCCTGAATGAATATCAAAATGTTAAATTTCTTACTTGAATTCTGATATGTCCTCTTCATTTTCATCAATTTTAATGTCCACTTCCTCAGGACTTATAAACCCAGATTGAAGCAAATAATCATCATTACATATTGTCTCATTGGATGTTCTATAAAATAAAACAAATTAGCTTTCAGAGTATCAATTAGTCGTGTACGTGTTTATGATATTCTAGTATTACTAGAACCCACAAATATTAGTGGACAACAAAATTTTGAAATAATAAAACCCAGTCCACTTATATCATGAAAAACAAAAATATTTTTATCACAACTAGAAAAAATTAGATAATACACAAACTTTAGATTAATTTATGAATTTGAGGGAAGATTTTTGTGTGTAATCATCTCAGTTATTAAAATGATAGTTACTTACAAGTCCAGTTCGGTTTTAATATTATTTATTTCTTGTTTAATGGTGGCATGTGCATCTAAACCACTGTTGGCTTCATTTGAAGACCCCCTAGAAATTATAAATACCCTACTTAAAACATATTTCGTACAGATTATTCATATTCAAGAAAATTCAATAAATATGTTTATAAATAAATATTAAATCAATTCATTGTTTTTACCTGTCATCTCCACATTGAAAAGTTGTGTTTTCATATTTCATTGAAGAATGTTTTTCCAAAGAAAAATTTGCTTCCGTTTGGGATTCCCTACAAAATACATTCTAATAAGCATATATTTAACTTATAAATACAATTTTTTTACGAGGATCAAGGGCTTTATTCTTTTTAACTTCGCTTGACTGACAAGGATAGTATGATTTCTGAATTATAAAAATCAATTGGGGAGCTAGAATTAAAAATACAAAGTTTGAAATCAGTAAATAAAAAACAACGTCGAAGAACTCAAGAATTTGAGGGTGATGCCTTGGCAGCAGAAAAGAAACTAGTGGAATCTTTAGAAGAAAAAGCATCTCAAATTATTTCATTTAAACTTGACATAAACCAGTTGGAGAATCAAATGAAACTTATAGAAAGAGAACTTGACAACAAGTCTAGCAGTATCTCTGAATATAAAAAAGAGATTGAGGGATCTCAATGCTTTAAACAAAAATATGCTCTCTACTATCCCAGTTCTTGAAATGAATAACTGGTGTTATTTACTGAGATCACAGAGCTAAAAAAAGAGCTTTCCAGACTTTCACTCCAGCCAATCCTGGCATACACTGAAGCCACTCCTGTTGAACCCAAGAATTTACCAAATTCTGCTACACCCTTGCCACCAAGTCTCTCTCTAAGGGATGAATTACTACTGGCCTCTTCCCATAGAACTGATAAATCACATGTCAATAGCCCTAAGGTTACTGCTGACAGTATAACTAAAGATAGCTTAAATTGTAGTCTATTTCCAAACAAAGTTTAAAACAATCATTTGCTCTTCTTATCTGACAACCAGGGAAGATCTCTCTTTTATCCCTTAAGCAATCACAAAAGTTTAATCCTTGAACACATTATTAAACCGGGTGCATGCCTTAATAATGTCCTTAGAAATATTGAAAACTTAACTAAAACATTTAGTGTTAATGATTATGTTCTACTGATGGCGGGTTCCAATGATTCCTTTCATAAAAAGGTTCCTAATATTCAGATAATTTAAAAAAAAATCAAAACTGTTCTCATACCAATTTTATAGTAGTTTCAGTTCCTTATTTAGAGCCTTACAATACATTTTGTTATAAGACTGATTTAGCAATATTTAGATATAACTACAGGCTTAAGTATATGATAGATAGTTTTAATTCTAAGTCTGAAAATGTTGTCCATTTTGTTGATTGTAATATGTTTCCAAAAACTAAAATTAATCTCAGAAGACTTACCAACATTAACGTAAATTTAGTAGCATCAAATAATATTTTAAGCAGAAAAACCTAACATTTATTAAAACAACTTCAGTTCCTGAAATAACTCACCATATTAACAAATCCTCTGATAGTCATTCTACAGATTCAAATATGTCACAAAAAGAAAATGATAGTAAAGAGGAAAGTTGCATAGTAATTGATGATACTTCTATAAATGATGATCTTATAAATAAAAGTACTTGTTCATAGTGACTATAATAAAATCCGCGCACGCCAATGCTCGGCACCACCACCTCCGCTCTCCTCTCATAACCGGTTGGACTACCCGGTCTTCTTGGAAGGCAAGGCCAGGAGGCAGTCGGCAACAAGTCTCTAACTGAGTAGCAGTGCAGCATATAGGCCGGTTTTTACACCGCGCGACGAACAATCTAAATCAGTTTTAAGTATAAGTTTCTTTGTTAACCTAAAGTAAATTAAATGTAGTTAATTGAGCAAGAAGTGTTTACTATTATTATCCATAAAAATGGTCCTTCGAGCCGGATTTTCGTCTAGTTATTATCAATCATCGCTTGTTTCCGACAAAATATCTTTAATCTTTAGTGTGAAATTTGAAGCAGCTGTCTTTATATCGTAAGCCCGTTCCAGTTAGCCTATCCTAGTAGTATCTTGTACCTTATCCTAGCTTTATTTTGTAGTTGATATTGTTGAAAGTATGCTGTATACTATCTTTTGTGAGTTTATACTATTTTTTGTGTGTTAGATTAACATGGCAGACGAACTTAAAAGTTTAAAATACAAACGGGGCGTTGTAAGGGGTAATGTCACGCGTTTAAAAACGTATTTTGATGCCATAAAAGGCTTAACAGTCAGTGAGGTAGTTTTAGAGCAGCTCTCTTCTCGTTTAAATGATGCTGAATCATATCTTTGCGAATTTAACAATATACAAGACAGCATAGACATTTTATTACTTTCTGAAGAGCCACCAGAGGGAGGGGCCGTAGAACAGTTTGAGGATGATATACTATCTAAAAGCTGTCTCGTTAGGGACGAATTTGAAAAAAGTTTTCGTGACATTATATCACAGATTAAAATATTTTTACAAAAACATAAATCGTGTGACGATAGCTCATCTATTTCTTCTTCGCGGCAAAACAATGTGGTTTCTAATGTGAGATTTCCACAAATTAATCTTCGGACTTTTTCTGGATCCTATGAAGACTGGATGGAATTTCATGATATTTTTCATTCACTTATACACAACAACAATGACTTAGATGAGGTTCAGAAATTTTATTATCTTAAGTCGTGTAAAGGGTGATGCTGCGAACGTTTTAAAATCGTTAGAGGTATCGGGTTCAAATTATTCAGTGGCGTGGAGCTTATTAAATGATCGATTTGAGAATAAACGTTTAATCACAAACAATCATATCAAGAATATTTTAGATTTTAATATCATAGCAAAAGAATCACCAGCAGCACTGCGTACATTGAGTGATAATCTTAATAAACATTTAAGGTGCCTTAAGGGGCTGGGCCACCCAGTCGAGTTTTAGGATACTTTAATTATTCAAATAATTTTAACTAAACTTAATCATGTGTCACGAAAGGAATGGGGAACAAGTAAACATACAGGGTGATTATCCTACCATGAAGGAGTTTATAACTTTTTTGTAGAAACGATGTGATTTGCTTGAAGCCATGCAGGCAAATTACATTAATAAAAATGATTCTCGTGATTCTAAAAAAGAAATGTTTTATAAAAATAAGCGCGATATAAGCCATACAAACGCATATTATTCTGGTATCGACTCTGTATGTGTATTTTGCAAAAAATCTCATCCTATTTATAACTGCCCGGATTTTCTGAAACTTAGTCCAAAGTCTCCTATAGGTGAAGTGAAAAAATTAAATTTGTGTTTTAATTGCTTAAGAAAAAATCACCTTTTAAAGGACTGTACTGCAGTTGCATACTCATACTCTGCTCCATCTTGAAACGCAAAAAAAAATGATAATGAGTGTAATGAAAGGCTCAAAGTTCCGGAACTTTTATCAAAGCCTTCGGGTACAACTGAGGAGAACACACAGACTTATCATTCGTTAAATTTTAGAAATCATAATCAAATCTTACTAGCTACAGTTATTGTTTTGGTGAAAAAATAATCTTAGTGAAATGATACCCTGTCACGCACTTCTTGACTGTGGAAGTTAATCAAATTTTGTGACACAGCATCTTTGTGATCGTTTAAATCTACACAGAGAACCCTGTAACTCTGTTGTGTCTGGTATCTCAGAAAACTTAGCTAACATTCGTTTTAGAGTTTATCTTTAAACGCACTCGAGGCATAATGGTTACAAAACTAAGTTATCTTGTTTAATGTTGAATCAAATAACAGAGAAGCTTCCATCTTTATCTTTCGATCCAAGTACTTTAGAAATTCCATCCCATATTCAATTAGCAGATCCTACCTTTTTTTGTACCAGGCAATATTGACATTCTAATAGAAGCATCTATTTTTTTGGCAAATCTTGTGTGCTGGTCAAATAACATTGGGCCAAGGTAAACCCATCTTAACTAAAACTTGTTTCGGCTGGATTCTATCTGGCAATTATCTTTTTAACTCAAATCCTATATCTTCTCGCGAAAAGAATAGCCTATCTTATCATTGTGTTGAAAAATCTATAGATATGGACATATCGAGGTTTTAGGAACTCGAAGAAGTTGAAGGTGTTAAAAGGGAGAGCAAGGAAGAATCTTTAGTTGAGGAATTTTTTGTAAAAAATGTTGAAAGATCTGTGAGTGGACGTTTTATAGTCAAAATACCTTTCAAGCAAAATGTGTGTGGTTTAGGTGAATTTCGTGAAATAGCTTTGAAGCGTTTGTATGGACTTGAGCGAAAGTTATCAAAAAACCCGTACCTGAGACAACAATATGTTTCTTTTTTGAGTGAATACGAAAAATTGGGACACATGACCCGAATAGAAGAATATCCCATCCCTACCAAACCTTATTATCTCCCACACCATTGCGTGGAAAAGCAATCTAGTACCACCACAAAGGTACGAGTCGTGTTCGATGCTTCATCTAAGACTAGCTCTGCTTTGTCATTAAATGACGTTCAGATGGTGGGACCAGTCGTTCAGAAGGATTTATTTACTCTAATCCTTAATTTTCGTACATTCAAATTTGTTCTCACTGCGGATTGTGAGAAAATGTATCATCAAGTGTTATTGGCTCAGTCCGATAAAGATTATCACCGTAACTTGTGGAGAGCTAATCCCAATGAAGAAGTTGGGTGCTTTGTTTTGAACACCGTAACTTACGGAACCGCTTCTGCTAGCTATCTAGCTACCAGGGTACTTAAAGAAATAGGTATTCTGTATGAAAAGGAGTATCGTTTAGCTTCTCATGTTATTCAAAATGACTTTTACATTGATGACTTGGCGACAGGAGCCGAAACAGTTGAAGAACTTTTGCAGATTAAAGACGATATTTCGTTTATATTTAAAGAGGGTGGATTTTCTCTGCGGAAATTTCTATCAAATGAGCTTTCTTTAATTCCCTCTAGTGATGATATAAATTATCACTTTGACAAAACCAATGCCCATTCGACCCTAGGCATAGTATGGAATCCTAATTCAGATATCCTGAAATATAAAATTCGTGAATTTGGCAAAAATACTTCTGTTACCAAACGTTCAATCTTATCTTTAGCCTCGCAAATATTCGATCCTTCAGGATTGTTATCTTCAGTGATTATAATTGCGAAACTTATCATACAACGTTTATGGCAATTAAAATTGTCATGGGATGAATCAGTGCCGTTGGAGTTGCAAACGACTTGGTATCATTTTCGTGATAACTTACACTTCATTAATAGTATTGAAATACCTCGACATGTTATCATATCATCACAATGTTCCATACAATTACATGGATTTGCAGATGCAAGTCAAAAGGCATATGGTGCGTGCATCTATCTGCGCAGTATCGATCTTTCTGGCAATATTAGTATTAATCTCCTTTGCGCCAAATCCAAGGTAGCTCCGATTAAAAGTACCACCACTCTTCCCAGACGCGAACTTTGTGCCTGTCTTCTATTGGCAAATCTAAGCCATAAGGTGAGATCTTCTTTGAATATTAATATCTCTGAATACCTTTATTATTCTGACTCTCCTGTAGCATTATCTTGGTTAAAATCAGAACCTGTAAGATGGAAACTATTTGTGGGAAACAGAGTGGCGGAAATTCAGCAGCTTACAAAGGTTGAAGAGTGGCATCATATCAAATCTGAGGAAAATCCCGCTGATATGGTTTCACGTGGTGTTGATCCTAAAACTCTACATAACTCCTCGTTATGGTGGAATAGTCCTCCATGGCTTTCTTCTGATTTTGCTGAATGGCCCATCGACAATATTAGGTTGAGCGAAGCTGACGCTCCTGAATCAAGACCCCAAATCGTAGCTTTAGTTACATCGATCGATCGATGAATTTAAACCATTTCAACGTTTCTCATCATTTCAAAAAATGTGTCGAGTGTTTGCTTATTGTTTCAGGTTTATCTCAAACTTAAGATCCAAACATAATAATATACGTGCTATGGGTAACTTATCTGTAGAAGATTTAATGCTATCCTCACAATATCTGATTCGTCTAGCTCAAAGACAAGCATTTTCTCCCGAAATAAATGCTTTATCTTGTGACAAAGCTCTACCTTCCAGAAGTAAACTGTTAAATTTAAACCCTTTTATCGACCAGAACAATTTGCTAAGAGTTGGAGGTAGATTGATTAATTCTCATTTTCATACTGATAAAGTCCATCCTATTATATTACCAAATCACCATGACATATCCAGGTTAATAGCTGTAGATGAACACAAAAACTTATGCATTGTGGACCACAGCAGTTACTGTTTTCTCTTCGAGAGAGATACTGGCCATTGTCGGGCCGCAATTTAGTGAAAAAGGTTGTTCATAACTGTGTCGTTTGTTCACGTGCAAATCCTAAGACATTAAATCAAATAATGGGCGCGTTGCCTAAAAAGAGACTAAGTGGATCTTATCCTTTTCAATCTACTGGTGTGGACTATGCTGGTCCTTTCCAATTGCGTGATCGTGTAACCAGGAGCTCTAAAATTTCTAAAGCATATGTGGCTATATTTATATGTTTCCTTACTAAAGCCATTCACATAGAACTAGTGACCGATCTTACCTCTAACTGTACCAGGACACGCTTTGACATGTAAATATGTATTACCAGTTGTATGGTGTATAGAAAATTCTGACACTAATTATTATAATGAGTCTAAACTTGACAAAATTGTGAGTGATTATTTTTTAGGTTTAATTTTTGTTTTTTGTTGTTTGACTTTTTTGTTTTATTGACTATTTTATTTTATTGACCTTTACTTTCACTGGATTAACTTTAAAACCGAGCTTTAAACTTATTGATCTATTATAATAATTGTACCATGTCATGTTTTATTTCATTGTTTGTCTCTTTGTTTGTATTTGATTGTTCTGGGTAGTTTAGCATAGTTTAAGTTTAGTTAACTTTTGGTGCGATTCGGCGACTTGCCGGGTACTTCTGGGGTACCGGGATGTTTGTATTTCTGGAATTGCCAGAATACTTGTGTCTCTGGATCGCCGCCATGCCATGGATGTTGATGTTACCTACTTTTATTTGCCTACGCCTTGTCAACAAAATTTATAATTTTAGACTAATAAAGCACTTTTTGAATTCAATTGAATTGAAATTCTACAATTTATAGTAGAACATCCTGTATGGAAATAGAAAATTGCATATTCAGTATAAAAGTAAATGTTAATGTTGTGCTCCGTGTTTTATATAGTTTATCAGGTTTTATTGGAAAGTTAATAATGGTGTTTGATTGTGCATAGAGTTACTAAGGAATTAAGTGCAATTTTGACGAAGACGTCCCGAAAATTAGTTTCTCAATTATCATTGAATATACTACTAGCAAAAACTTGAATTCCTGTAATTCTACTTTGTGTCATTGTATCGTAAGCTCGCCCATTCGGTGGTTATCTCATATTTTGGCCGCTATTTCGATTCTAAAACAAATTATAGATAGACTTAGATAGGAAATTAGGTATGAAATAATTTTTCATCTTGATGCTATATGTTCAATTACATTATGTTTATGACTATGCTATTTTTCATTAATATAGGCCATTTGAATTTGAATTTAGCTTGACAAATCCTCCAGAACAAGTTGATAAGATGACGAGTCTCAGACTTATCTCTAACCAGGGCCTATCATGCTTAAAGTTGCTGTTAGGGGGTTGCCCTAACCAGGGCCTATCATGCTTTTTGTTGCTGTCAATACAGCAACAAAAAAAATTTACTGTGCGTGTGCATTTCATAAAGAACTGTGTTGAACTAGCATTCCCTAAAAAAATTTTAAGTAATGGCTTAATTTTTAGGGAATGGCTTAATTTCCCAATTTTTTTTTATAGCACCAATATTTTTAAATGAATTTCAAACAGCTTTAGAAAACAGAAAGTCTTCTTTTTTTGAAATAATAAAATTATTTAATTCTACAAAGTTTGGCTTCGAAAGTATGTCCACAACAATGGCAATAAATAAGCTTGTCGACCTCATAAATGAGCGTATGAGAATGGGGATTTTATAGGGGTCGTGTCCAAACTACAGCTAGTAAAACTAAAGTTTTACAATTTTGATTCCAATATGTCATACTTAAGCAGTACAAGACAGCTTGTTGAGATAAATGGTAGTACATCTGATTTGAAGGATCTACTTTGTGGAGTACCACAGGGATCGATACTTGGACAGCTGCTTTTTTCAATTTACATTACTGATCATGGAAGCTGTGACCCCAATGCCAGTCTTGCTTTATTGCTTTGTAATAATAGGAGTAGGCTTACAGACACCAGGGCTGACTTAGAAAAGGAGGATTGAGATTATGTTGATACTGGAATAATAGCTTTTGAGTGTGTATATTAAATCAACAATAAAACTAATTTCTATAAATGCTGCATCATAGCATCGCTTAATTTTCAAGTATATGTTTCATTGGAAATGTTAATATTCAATGTGTTTAATGACTTGTTTTTTAACTTTACCCCATGTATGATGTGTTAACATCATACATGAGGTAAAGTTAAAATTTTTTAAATATATGTATGTATTTGTGTACAATATATATTTTTTTATTGACGTGTCTAAAAATGTTTTCTACAAGCATAAAACAAATTTCATTTCACTTAGGATGGAATAATACTATAAATAATTAGAGCAAACAGTAAATGAGAAAAACCCGTAAGGAATAAGTAAACACCCACATGAACTTACCAAATATCTTAACCTTTTTGTAAAGCAATTACGTACTTACTCAATAAGAACCTGATCATTTTCTTCTTTAATCCAAATTGCATTGAGTTTATCAAACTTCGCAAAATTCTCTTGTTTAACCGTACCAGAGATATCCATGATTAACTCTAGTATAGGACTACCCGTTATTGGCCAAATTACTAGACATAATATTGAAATTGTTAGATGATTCCACAGGAGAAAATATCCAATTCCCCTTATTCTTTATTCACTAGGGACATATAAGCTAGTTATACATAGGCCAAGAAATGTATGAATTTCTTCTTCATTTGGTTCTTCAAGCAATTAATTTTGAGGATTAGGCGGTTTCCTACAAAACGTCTAAATTTTACCAATTTTTAATACTTAACCTTCCAAGATCAAAAAGCAATAGCATTGCCCTGTAGATCTAGCTCCTAGTTGACATTGTTTGCTAGTTGAGTTCACAAACACTCCTAAATCTTTAAGATATTTTGAAGTTGAGCACATATAACCTATTTATATAAACAAGGGATGTAATATATCCAACTCATGATAGGGAACTTTATCAAAGACATATATATTGAAACAATAAGGCTAGTTTACTTCAAAACATATCTCTCTAATGCCTTGTTTAGATTCTCCTACTACTAGCTGGGTCGCGAACTGTGTCTTGGGGAAATTAGCCCATATACCATTAGCCCTCAACAAATAGATAAGTATTGGTATTTTTTAAAAAGAACTTTCCTTTTACCTCCTACCTACAAGTGATTTTAATTTCAGCGATAATTATTGCAAATAATGAAAAATTGGGCAAATATTTCAATTGCTGAGATAAATTATCATTACTTCACTTACCTATATCGACTATTTCAAGCTAAGCTTTTTATACTTGGTATCATGAGCTAGTAATGCTAGTATAGGGCCAACTTCTTGGCCTTGGCCAAGAAATGTACCAATTTCTTCTCCCTTGGGTTTTCCTGGCAATTAATTTGGGTGGTAAACGGTATTTTTCTTTCAAAGTGCACAGTTCACTCGACTATTTTATATAGACATTTAATTTAGACATGGGATTCTTTGTGGACATAAATAATAAAACAACAACAAAATAAATCAAACATCAAACAGTTTCTATTCTAACCTCACCCCAACCAATTTGAAACCTCTTCTTTATTAACTTTGGCCTTTACGCCTTGAAGAGCAATTTGCCAGCACATATATATTACATGCCTTTTAATATTCTTTACACAAAGAGTGCACTATGTAAAAATCGACCTCTCCTATTGGTCGATCCATCTCGTATTACAATATTTCTTCATGATGCAATCAATTTCTGTCAAGAGCTCTCGTGGTGTAGAGGTTTAGACAGCTGGGTCTCACCTGGACGGCCCGGGTTCAAACCCCGTTGTTTTTTTTTATTATTTTTTTTTAAGATTATGTTTCTAAACAGTTTTTTTCTTGATTTTGGGTATGTCTTGGGTTAGCACCTGGTTAGTTCCCTTTTCTTGAGCCCCCGTAGCGAGCGAAGCGAGCGGAGGGCCATGCGGATCGACCAATAGGAGAAGCCGATTTTTATATAGTGCACTATTTGTGTAAACGATCTTATAATGCATATTACAGTATATTTGTTTTAAACGCTGTGAACGTGATGTAGGGATCTTAAAACCAGAGAGATAGAGTTAATAAAAATAGACACAACGATATTAAAAAGCTTTTCTCGTTGGGCAGATGCAGATCGGATTCTATTCACTGAGCCGGATTTAAAATAAAGTTTACTGATCAGACTCTTAAAAATTAAAATGTTACACTACGGATCATGAGTCTATCTGAAAGTATAACAGACTATATTGTCGCGAGTAATCGTGATGACAGTTCTTTTAACTTTTTCTTAATGCCTCCACCGGTCTGTCATCATACGTTTGAATCGCGATGCCACGCCCTATTCAGCGTGCAGGGGTGTAACTCTGATGGTAATACTGGATTCTTTACGTAAGGTGAGAAGCGAAGATAAAGAAAGCACTTAAAAACAATAAAGTATATTAGGTAAACTTAAAGATTAACAATGTATATTGGTCAAAGACCCAACGATAGAGTTTTTAACAGCGTTTACTGGTCAGAAACTTAATGAGACTAGCCTATACCCAATTATTAAGGTGCGCATGCTTTCTCGACTTGAGGTATGTTTGATGAATAGTTTATAGGTCTTTTTTGGTCACTGCTTTGTAAATATAGTTTATCTTATGTTGCGTTGCGTTTTATTTAATGTTAAGGTATTTAAGAGCACTTGGACACTACACTTTGAACTACTTGACAGACTACTTAGAAACTTCACTCGAAGAACTTTGACAGACTCGACTTTTCTACTGTGGTTAATGAAACCCCTAGTCTTAGCAGTCGATGTGGCTAACCAAGAACTAAGTTTGGGATAGGAAAAGGATTAGAACTTTAGCAATCATGTGACTAGCCAAAGAGCGGATTGAACCAAAAGCAGCCATGTGGCTAACCCTGGAGCTGGTTGTAGGTGAGACCAAAAGTCTGATGAACTGAAGGTTTGCCAGTGTATTTATATTAGAGAAATTGCTGATCATTGCATGCTTAAGGTTCATAATCGCTCCCGTTGACTGCTCGCGTTGTTTATAGTTTGCTTTTAATGTTTATTAAATAATTTCAAGTTCAAACTTGGGACAGGGTGATAATTAGTTAGTAGCTTTATGAATTATTATATTTGACAATATGCTTATTCCGCTCCACTAAAACTTCGGTTCATTTGCAACTGATTCTCGGTATTCGATATTTGAGTCGCCACGTCTATTCACGAATAGATTTATTTCGTGCAAGTCACGATTTTAGTTAGTTAGTTTTGTATCTACCATTTGTGAATTTATTTCACTATAGATTACTATATTTAATATTTAAGTTGCCAGTGACATCTATTCACTGATGGGTTTGTTTCGTGTGGTTAACAATTTTGGGATCGCCGTACGCTATTTTATGCCTAAAATTCATGAGTTTAATATACGCTGCGGGATTTATAGTGGCAATCACATGATATAAATTAGCCAATAATACAGGGGCAAGCATAATTTGTCGAGCGTCTTACGTCATAAATTTTAAAAGCGAGGTCGTCAAGACGTTTGATGGTTAAGTGCTAATTTTTAATCTTGAAATATTTAATTCATGCTGCAGTATATTTAACTAATTCTTTAATTTTTAAATACATAATTAATATTTGTTTATGACTCGTTTAGTCTTATTCGACCAAAGGAAGAATTTAGCATTGTTATATTCCATTTTTTATTAGCTTCATTCTTCAATAGTTTTTAATTACTGTCGTGACCGTTTGGGTAAGAATACCGATTTATTGGTGAATATTTGCGTCTCTCATTAATCAAATTCATGTAATTTGAAAGAGGCTTAGTCAAAATTTACGGAGAACGTAATTATTTCATCGTTTAGTGGTCACGCACATTATTTTACGTATTTTCATTCTAATTGAACATTATTATTTGGGTGAATTCTCGGAGTAAATTCTATATATTCCTGCAAAGGTAGTAAACTGAATTTTCAGTAGAATTTATCTGAATTTTCCCTCATAGTATTGCCGGTTTTAATATTTTTTTCTTTTCAGGCTCATTTAAATAAATTTTCAGTTTATTTGTTAATCAAGCATATAATTATTAGCACACTGATGTACTGACATTACTTTGCATTTATGAGAGGTTAATCTCACATATGTAAATTATCTGGTTTTTTATCTTTTATCTAAATTTCCATCTCGATGCGAGATTATCTTATCTTTAATTAAATTGAGCCGTAATTACGCTCAATTATCGTTTATGTGCCAAGGGCCGAAATAAAAACTAATAGCAATTACTTATTTTGAGTTATAAGACTCGTTATTAGAGGTTGTAATTCTATTTTTCTATTTATTATCAAATTCAAGATATCTTTTTTTAGATTTACCGAGAGTCACTGAATTGGAACGTAATTCCATAATTTTCTTTTGAATTTTAAATTTCAGTCATTATTTTCTTCTGAATTTCATATTTTAAAGTAAAGAAAAGGTTATCTTGAGTAACAGTAGTTATTTATAATTTTTGCTCAACTTAACATTGTAATTTAAGTTTCTGATTATATCTGCTTTAACCAGTAAATTTCCAATTTGCTGATTGCTTCCTCATGTGTTTAACAGTGTCACTGATGTTCACATGATATTTTCCTGAATATTATTTAATTAGCGATATACATTGGTCTAAGACTAGGTTATTTTCTCTTGCATCTTGCATGTACTCAATACCCCCGAATTGGCTGGAAGAAAACATCGTGCTTGGCAAGTAGCAGGTGTTCGTCCACTTGCTGTACAAAGGGTTCTGAGGGAATCGATACTTTGGAAATTAAATAAGTCCTCGATAAAACCAAGAGATACTAACTTGGGGCGTTTCCAGTAGAGGTCCCAATACGATCGCATGGTTACAGAATAATTGGACAAGCTACGTATTAGCCAATCAGAAGATAAACATTGTAAAGACCAATAACGCTCCATTCGTTCTATTTTTATCTGTCACAATTAATTTTCACAATTAGTTTTAATTCTCATTACGAAGTCAGTTTATTCATAAACTTTATTTTAAATAATTTCATGAATTATTATATTTGCCATTTGATTATATAGATGAATTCCATTTCAAGCACTCTTGGGCCGTACGCCATATAAATGCACTAGAGCCACCCCTGTGCTCCCTGCTCCGGCAGGCGAAGCGTAACTACATGTAACCCAAGCCTAAACTTAATGTGCAGTTGCAATCCGTTCCCTCAATGAGATTATGAGACATAATCTCGTAACTTGTACACGTATACATGTCTGTGTTGTCGTTTTACCTATATGTTTATGTGAACGTCTGCCTAAAACCCACCAAAGAACCGTGGAATGGGGTTTTTCATAGTGTTTTCCCCATGTTAGATCTCCCTCACCATTCAATCCCGGAAAACAAGTCAGCTAGATCTATTGACATCCGTTGGTACTCACAAACCGATTAAAGCTCTTGAAGGGTCTACAACAGACCCAAGTAAGATTAGATTCTCACTGCAGGTCCACTTATCTGCTGAGAAACATGTTCTCGGGCAATCCATCGACCCAGTTGTAGCAAGTGCATGCTGAGAGGAGACAGAGACGCATGACTGAGGCGCACGTCAGATTCCTCAAACGCATGAACTTGCTTAGAAACCATGAGAATATGTAATAGTAGATTTAGGTGTATATAACATGTAGCAACAACCAGTTAATAAATGTTATTATTATTATATTTCAAATTTCGTCAATCGTATTTGTAATTTAATTGTATAATTTATTGTTTTGAAATTTATTTCTTTAATTTATCGCAAGATAGAGGTCTGTTAGACATTGCGAATTATAAGGGCAAATTTCTGATATTCTTATCTTTATATTTAAGTATTCATATTCAGTTCGCATTGTCTCTAGGAACTCTGGCGCCCACAATACACAAAAAAACACTGCTAGTAAAAGAACGACGACCGACCCCCTAAGAAAAATAAAAACGAGTCTCATGCATACAATCGTTACAAATTGATGAGCAACTGTTCAATTTCATTACAAAATGGCGCTCTACTTTCGCTACAATCTATATTTTCAGCTGATAACATATGATGCGACTCTCAATTGCGTGCAGCTGCAGTATTTTTAATTAAGAATAGCTTTTGTTATAGTTTGTTTTTTCAAACGCTAGAGAAATTAAAAGGGTCTCATTTTTAACCAGCAGTCAGGTCCACCTAAGTGTCTCAAATTCTGGGGACTCGACTCTCGGTGCAAAACTCGTTCTGCGTTGCTATCCTTTTCACTCTCAACCCAAAACCTTTTAAATAATATGGCCCAAGTGGGTGAATCCTGACAGATGACATCTGGAGCTCAGGGCTAAATCCCTGAGGATGATCATCAGTTAACGAAAACTAATCCATAAGACATTCTACATTAACAGAAACCTTTAAAATGATATACCCCAAGTGGTCTAAATTTTGACGGTGAAATGATGGCCAGGAATTTATGGCGCGGCGCGGATCTCTATACGTGGCGCCGACGCGACGTTCTTAAATATGCCATAGCCCAAGTCGTCAAAAACCTCGCGGATTGTCCGTGATGAGCCTCCTCCGGAGGTGGAGTGTGGTGAATACACAATATCTTACTTACGCACAATATCTTTTGTAATGAACGCCGACTTACCCTAATCCTTTACTTGCTGTCAATTCAATTCGGCCTTTTCTTCACCTTCTGTTCATTATCTGTAACCGGGCTCGCAGTACCAGTGTGTTGACACCCTATTTCGTGGTAAAATTATTTACTTATACACTTGAGCAACCACCCATATATTTCGCAACCTAGTTGAAAACCAATTTATGCCTCTTGCCAGTACTTAATTTTATTCTCAGGTATATTAAATATAATTAAATCAATGTAAGCCACATCAGTGATATTTTGATAAAATAGTTGAAAGGGAGCATTTTTATAGTGGCTAAATTTATTCGCATCTACAGCGCCAGACAATCGGTCCTTGCACATTAAAAGAAAATGACACTGGTATTATTATTTAGACACTGTGCATTTTTTGCAGTGTATCAACTTTCCTAGAATATTATATATATGTTACTAGCCAGTCAAAAATTATAGATTCTTAAAATAAATTCAATTAACAATGACCTTTTCCGCAGTGAATTAACTAAATAAAATACGAAAAATGCTAGCACTAATTATTTAATGGGATACTCATTTAATTATCGAATACATACAGCCATAATTGTTTCCCAATGTTCAGGCACTCTACGCCTCATTATTTAAATTAAACTTACTATCTAACTTGAGCACTGATTTGTTTACTGAAGTACCTACTTATGAAATTCGTGCAAACAGACAACGATAAATGTTTTCAAATATACAAGCAATCTATACGTTACGATTTAAAACTGAACTTACTGTCTAGCTTGAGCAATGAAATATTTTACTGAAATACTCATGAAATTCTTGCAGACGATAAATGTTTTCCAATATACAAGCTCTCTACATATTATGACCTAAAACTAAAGTTACTGTCTATCGCTCAACGTTAAACCAGAACCTACCAACCTAGTCTCCATTGCTTCTGTTTGACCATTCTTCCTTCGACTTCTTTCCACTTTTTGAACCGACGACATGAATTTACTTATTTACTTAGTTATTTCCACGAGCCGTTGAACTGAAAGGCACTAATTTCGGTTTGGTCAATACTGTGATCATAGTAACAGACTTGTAAAATCAAAGTTGTTTTTTGACGCATTTTGTCCCCCAGAAAATCCATGATCCCTGTACACCTGCATCAAGAAAACACGTGATGTTACGCAATTTGCCCCCAATTTTCGACGAAAACACTAGTCGAGTTCTAATTGGTTTTATTTTCCCATATCTCCGAAGAAATCGGAATTTTTCCATGTCGAGCTTTGAGTTTTTAGATCACACATGTGTTCCAAAGTCCAAACAATGTTCGATCCTTATAAGGTCATATCTTTTTCTTTCAATTTAATTCGCTGGACGGGAAAATGGAACCGCCCTGGCCAAAGAGGTTCTTTTTAGAGAAAGGTTTGGGGAACCTGCCTAAGAATTTGTTTGACCGCATTTGATCTCCTTTTGTGCCGCGTTTTCTTGCAGTCGAATGAAAACCTAAAGTATACTTCACCGCGTTTTCAAATCGGATCCCGAATCTTGTAAAGATTTACACTATGCCGCTTATTGAAATATATTCCTATGGTGATTATTATTTTTAATTGAACAGCGTTAGGTGCTTTTGTTGTCCACTTCTATTAGGTAAAATAATTAATCTCTTTTTTTATTTTCGCAATTCCGTCCTTACCTCGTGAAAGTTAAACTTCAATTTGTTTATAATTTTTTGTTAATTAAAACAAACTTATTATTTTATTTGAACGTTTTCTCCCTGGGTTTTGTTTCGAGACTTCATTTAATTTTTGAACGATTAAAATTAAAATAAATTTTTTATTTAAATTTGTTTTAAACAAATTGTTGAAACATTTCTTAAAATAAATCAGATGCTCTGCCCTGGTCGCCACACTTTCATGGCTGAAGGGCACTCTTTCGTGGATTGTTTAGCGAGTTGGGAATTCTCTCCGTGACTTCAGTTTGTACTTTTATTGTTGTGTAATGTTTGGAAAAATGCTTAAAATTTTGTGTCGTTGAAGGCCCCTGACACTTTTAGATTGCCCAATCATGGATTAGCTAAATCAGCAAAAAGCTGTTACATTATGCAACTAAAAATCTTCAATCATCTGCCGAGCTCTTTAGGAAGGAGAAGAATAAAATATACTTTTTATTCAATATAAGAATATTTTAATTCGTGATTTTTTGTTGATTTTATTATATGATAGAAAACTTAACAAAATATCGATTTTTATGTAATGACGAACCAAATGTATCTGACTATCTGAAATTATTGTGAATTACATAAAATAAAATCACAGAGAAAGTTCATATCGAAGTAAATCGTTCAAGGCAGCCAAAACTTATGGTTATATTGAACATCTATGTGAATTCACGTGTTTTCTTAGACTATTTTTCCGATTTGTTTTATATGAACAATTTAAACAATAAAACCACTCGACTTGATTAGCAGGCTTATGAATTAAGGCATGAGACTGTAAATTATCTTTGCGAATTGCTTTATAGGGGCACTCTGGACATGTATGCCAAACTCTTGGGTCTTTGCGTTTTTGATCAGCAGTTCTATGTGTCTTCATGTGGTTTCTTAGATTACCTTTCCGATTTGTTTTATATGAACATTTTAAACAATGAAACCACTGGACTTGATCAGCAGGTTTATGAATTATGGAATGCCGTACTATATCACGTTTGTAGATTGATTTATATGGACACTCTGGACATTTATGCCAAACTCTTGCGTCTTTACCGTTTTGATCAGTAGTTATATGTGTCTTCATATGGTGTGTTAGAGAAAAGTTCCGTTTTGCTTTATATGAACATTTTAAACAATGAAACCACTGGATTCTATCAGCAGGCTTATGAATTATATTATGCTTTATTAAATCACCTTTGTAGATTGTTTTATAGGAACACTCGAAACATATGTGCCAAACCCCTGCGTCTTCACCGTGGTGATCAGCAGTTCTATGTGTCGTCATGTGGTTTCTTAAATAACTTCTCCAAACTGTTTTATATGAACATCGTGAACAATGAAACCACTGAATTTCATCAGCAGGTTTATGAATTATGGAATGCCGTGTTAAACTTCTTTTGTAGATTGTTTTAAAGGGACACTCTGGACATGTATGCCAACTTTTGGTGTCTTCATCTTGGTGATTAATCTGGTGGTTGTTGAAATGATGTTTAGATATTTCATTAATTGGAGTTTCATAAAAAGGCTTTAAATTGACTGAATGCTGTTTAATATCACCTTTGCGATTCGACTGGTAAGGATGTTCATGTTTATAGGCAGGTTCGAATTTTATGAACCTAAAAAAATATATAATCATTAAAAAACGACATACACGGGTCCATCTTTAATAATATTTTCATTCAGATTAAAAAGGCTCTTGACAGAATAATTCCGTGATAAGTGAACCTAACCTCCTGTCGCTAAGTGAGCGATGCCATTTTTGGGGCGAGGTATATATGAGGACCTGACTCACCTGCCTTCATTTGGCCAAGTGGACCATATCATTTTTGGGGATTGATTCCACGTTACAAAATAATAGTCATCTAAAATTTGTTTGATCAAGTGGACTACTTTATTTTTAGTAATGTTTCAACCTCGAAGCTTCATGGATATTAAATTATAAGGAAAAACACAAGTTTTCAAATGTTATGGGTTAGTATGGGTAATATTTCAATAAAATGGTATAATAAATAAATGCATATACTACATATGTATGCAAGATACGAGCCAACAAATAATGTAAATTAATTGTTTAATCTTCTTAACAGTTTCGATAAGAAATTTACGACCCTGGAAATGTACAATTGTGAAATGAACGCCGATTACACCTTTTTGTTTACCTATTGTATTCGCGGCCCTTTCTTCAATTCCTGTTCATTTCCTTTAAAAACCAGGTTCGCGGTGTGTTGACACCCTATTGTTATGAATATATTTTACCTAGACGCCATGAGCAAAAGGCCGTTGCTCATGGCGTCTAGGTAAAATAGTCAGTTGCCTCATTCCACCTCTACCCAAATGTAACCCTAGTTATACGGAAATAAGGGTAGATCAACCCACATTCCGTTTCACAATACTAATTGATATTTCCAAATTTTAAGGAGCATTTTTCTATTAATTCAGAGTTTGACCCCACAAGATATTCTATTATTTATATTCCACAGTACATACAGAGAAAAAATACTCCAAATTGTACAATAACTAGTGTTAAGTTAAACTATACTAATTAGCTAAATCTAATTTTATACTTAAAAGTTATAAAACTATATCTAAAAATATCAACGTTCTCAAAATGTTCATTGAAATTTCTTCTTAGTCTATCAGAGAAACGCTGGGATCCGTAAATTGTGCGGTGATGACTTGTATAGAATAATTGTCTGGATCTAGTGGTTCTCTGAGGTATTCGAAAAAGTACCTGCGATAGCAGGTCTGTACAATCAATCTGACCATTAATCGATTAATGGTACAAAAAGTATGCAAAGGCGTTGTTCCTACGTTGTTCTAAACTCTCAAGTCCGGCCAATTGAATTCTTATTGAATAGTTAATGTCTTTGTAGGGAAAACTCATTTTGTACAACAAAAATTTCACGAACCTATTTTGAAGTTGTTCTAAACGTTATGTTTGATAATTATAGTTAGGGCACCATATAATACTGTTATATTCTACTAAACTTCGAACCAGACAATTATATAATGACTTAATTGCTCTAATATCACAGATATCTCTACAACTACGCCGCAGAAAACCCAACATCCTTGACGCCCTTAATATCACATTATCGATGTGTCTGTTAAAACTTAAGTCGCTACCAAATGTTACGCCTAAATCATTAAAATGGTTTACATTCTCCAAGATATGATTATTAATTGAGTACGGATATTTTAGCGGACATGTACGTTTACAAATTGACATAACTTTACACTTATTGACATTAACCTCTAAACAGTTGACATCACACCAGTTGACTAGATTTTGTAGGTCCCTTTGTACTTCCAGACAGTCATGCGTGGACTCAACAACACAAAACAATTTAAGATCGTCGGCATAGAGAAGACATCTACACTTCTGAAACACAGATACGACACTGTTGACATACAGCAAAAAAAGCACTGGGCCCAGGTGGGAACTCTGCGGAACACCAGACACACAATTTACTTCACGCGACAACACACTGCCAATCCTCACACGCTGCTTTCTTCCCAGAAGATAAGATTGGATCCATTTAATGTATGAACCCGTAATTCCCATTCTTAAAAGCTTCTCAGTGAGCAATTGATGGCTTATTCTATCAAAAGCCTTAGAAAGGTCCGTGTAGATGACATCCACTTGAGCTCCATCTTCAACTTCCTTCGTCAAATAGTCGTGAAACATACCCAGGTTAGTTGCCGTTGATCTTCCCTTGTAAAAGCCATGCTGGTAAGGCGATATATGATGCTTGAACCACTCAAAAATCTCATCAGTAATGATCGACACAAAAACCTTGGATATTGTTGGTAAGAATGAAATCCCACGGTAGTTTCCGATATTCTTTCTTGAGCCAGACTTAAAAATCGGAATAAGCCAGGAGTTTTTCCACATATCTGGAAAGTGGCCCATGTCGAACGAAACCTGGTATAGGCGACTTAGTGGAGTTGCCAGAGAACCACAGCATTCCTTTAGTAGCATCGCAGGAATTCTATCAGATCCCGTGCTTTTATATACGTCCAAACATCGTAGCCTTTGCCAAACTTCATCTGATCCAAAATTATAATGCGAGACGGTGACGAATTCTGGTTCTACGGCAACTGTCAATTGACTGCTTAGATGTTTATAGCAGCTCTCAAAATATTCGGCAAATGCATTGGCTATTTGCCCGGGAGACTTTTTTAACTCACCACGGTGTTCCATGTTTTTCGGAATACCGTTACCACCATTTTGCTTAAGGGCATTAACGTATGACCAGAAGTATTCAATATTAGTTGGGAGCATGTGTTCTGTATTTGAGACATACAGGACATAACTCAGCTCAATTAAGTATTTTGATTCTCTCCGTAGATCAGAGTATACCCTGTAATCTTCCCGACTCCCAGAAGACTTGAATCGTTGGTAGGCTTTGTTCTTTTTTTTTTAATGATGTTATTGTGTTTGATGTGTACCATCTAGGGTACTTTTATTCCTTGCTTGCATTTTTGGGATGTATTTTTCTATATCCTCAAATAAGATATTGTAAAAAGTGTTAACCATATGGTCAACGTCATAACAATCATCTAGCCACTTCCAGTCGAGGGTTGTGAAAAAGGTGTTCAAGCTTGCGTAGTCTCCCTTCTTAAAGTTATACATCACCTCATTATCTGTCTCCAGCATTCTAAGGTCTAAGAGTGAAAATGAAATTTCCAGTGGTTTGTGGTGCTGAACGATCCGACTGAGTTGCGGGGAATCAGCAAGTCTTACTGTCAATTCTGGAAATTCATCACAAAACACAAGATCCAGGTATCTGTCATACTCGTTCGGTACATGGTTCGCTTGCTGTAACTCGCCAATAAACATACCCGTAACCAATGCATCCGCAGATGCAGAAGAGAGATTGGTAGGTATAAGAGTGCCGTTTTCGAATTCCCACCTAGTTGCTGGCAAGTTAAAGTCCCCCTGGATCAAAAGCTTACACTTCTTGTATTTTTTCCGGGTGGTTTCCAAAGCCTGTAGAAACTTTTCAAACGATCCGACTGATGAATTTGGAGGAAAGTAAACGCACACAATAATTATAGACTGGTCGCTCAAATTAACTAACACCCATGTATCCTCAAAGGAGACATCGTCACTCTTTGGTAGCACCTGTGAATCAAAACAAGACTTTACAGCTATCAGGGCACCCCCACCTCTTGTGCAGTTTAGGGCTTCGTACCTTCTATCTGTTCGGTAAACTAGGTAATCCGAACCAAACACTTCTTTGCTATAGATGTCCTTTGTAAGCCATGATTCTGTGAATGAAATACTATCGTAATCAGTTGTCCTTACCGCAGTCAAAGTCTGAACAGTTTTGCTTCTAAGTCCCCCCACGTTCTGGTAGTAACATTGAAACGAAGTTAGTTTTGCCAATGATGGCTCATTGGTTCCCGTCGTTTTCGGTGAAATACAATTTTCGACGTCTACAGATCCAGCTGGGATAGGCGTTATTATAAAAAATTACTATCCTTATTTTGTTCTATGCGCGTGTTTTTGTGGATGGGTATGGAGCTTTGGGATGTTGTTTGCGTAGAAATATAGTTATTAATAATATAGGCAACTAGCTCTCTTTTAGATTGAAAGTCTAGAACTCCACTATTCATTGTGCAGAGTAACGGAATGTAAGTGCCTTCTTTGCCGTCAAAGTACGTTTTAAGAAAAGCGCTCTGATTCTGCAAAAACCTATTCAATATTGGACGATCAGTATGATATACACTACCCACCACAACAACATTAGTCTTTTTAGCAATTAATTGAACCAGGTCTAGTTCCTCAGAATTAACTGACTTTCCTTTAACAGCGTTGAAATACGGAACGAACAAAATTACCATTTTTGTCGAAGTTTTTACTCAATTCTTTACATTCGTTGATCATGTCACTAAATAACTTTCGGTGTCTAATTTGGCTGTTACTATCAAATTGAGAATTAGCGAGTTTCTTCACCAAGAACGAACACCCTTTCGAGTTCTCGTCTCCAAAGATGAGAAGACGCCTCTGTATAGTGACGCTGGTCTGCGTTGATGATTTCTCAGAAATCACTTTGGGTACTGTAGTAATAAGAACCGCTGCCTCCTGTCGTAACAATTTTACTTCACTTACATAGTTGTTTTTTTGCGATTTCAAGAGTTTCAATGGAAGTAATCAGATTTTTATTAAGTTTGGTAAGTTCCTCAACTTTTTTTTCAAGTGGTTCTCGTTCTGCTTTCCATGTTGCTACTTGCTCGGAAATATTATTATCGGACCCTTTAAGCTCCCGGACTTCACTGGACAGTAATCTATTACGTTGGTTTAATTCATGTAATTGAGCTGTAAACTTTTCTTCGGCGTCAAATACGTATTTTTCAAAGCTCAGACTGCTGCGTTTCAGTCGTACAATATACTCCTCCTTCGTTCTCAGCTCATTCTGGAATGTTTGTAGTTTTGTCACATAAGAGCATCTCAACTCTTCCATTTTGTCGTGCTGTTCCTGACATTTCGTCGAACAATAAATCTTATAACCTTCCAACTTAATAATTTCCGGCGACCGATCCATACAACTAGGGTGGAACACAGCATGACAGACTGTGCAACAGTAATTGGAAAATTCTTTATTACGGCAACATTTAAATGATCGCTGCATTGCTGCGATAGCAAATATTTAATCAACCAAATATCAAACAAAAACAATTAAAAAATTAAAGTAGAAATACATACATTCACCATACAAAGTTAGAAAATTTAAATGAACTTAATAATTGTTACAATAATCGTAAAGAAAATCAAAGTAAATAATCCGGGTATGTACATATCTAAAATAATGATATTAAACAATAAACAAAAACACACAAAAAAGATGAGGACACACGCTTCACGTCCAGGGGCTCATCAGGACGACTTAGAAAAAAAACAAACAAACAAGAGAGCCACTAAAAAAAGGGCATACACAACGGTTAAAATAAGGAAGGAAGTAATTAGGTAGCGTCAAATGATTAAAATGAATTAAAATAAATTAGCTTATTTTAGGTTAAAAAAACTGTCAATAAAATAAAAATAAGCCAGGTCAGTAAATCCTAAAGTAAACAACTGATAGAGGGAATTCCTATCAGTTGTAAGTCATTCAAAATCAAATTAAAATTAAAAAATTGGGTCTGTGGGCACAAAGTCGCAAAAAAGAGAATTTAAATGCAAATATTCAAACAGATCAAGATAAACGGAAACTTCTTTGTTCACAACTGATAAAGATTTAAGCCAGTTCATACAGTTCTGTTTATAAAATTAATTTTAGAGTTTTTATATCCTTATCGAGACACGGATCTCTATCCGAGAATAACAACCGCAGAGAACCGACAAAAGACGTCGGCACCTTTGAAGTTGGAGAGCCAAGTTCAATTTGTCATATGTGACAGATGACCGGTTTAATACACTGAGAGAAATGTGATGAAGAGAAAAAAATGATATACACTGATAAAACATGTAATAAATTACATGTTTATTATTTACTTTAGTAGAAATGTTTTATGAATAGTAGTTATCTTTTAGGATTTAACGGTTTAACTTAGAGTTCACTGATTTGTCGCGTTCTAACCTTTTTGAAGTGAATACTTCTTTGGTTTCATGAGAGTCATTTTTTAAGATCGCATCACGACATGGTTTATGTTTTCGTTTCGCGTTACGAAACTTTCGTATAGTTGATTGGACGACTAACCCAAACTAACCAAATATATTGAAATTGTTTATAGCGTATCGGAACCGGCTCAAGTAAGTAAAATAAGTTGAGACTAGGTGAAACTAACCCAAAGTTGATTCGACGACTAACCCAAACTAACCAAATCTATTAAAATTGATTATAACGTATCGGAACCGCTTCAAATGACTAAAATAAGTTGAGAATAGGTGAAACTAACCGAAAGTTGAATCGACGACTAACCCAAACTAACCAAATCTATTAAAATTAATTATAACGTAGCGTAACCGCTTTAAATGACTAAAATAAGTTGAGAATAAGTGAAACTA
>MU185078.1:84655-95807 GCA_016904865.1 Pissodes strobi
GATTGGACGACTAACCCAAACTAACCAAATCTATTAAAATTGATTATCACGTATCGGAACCGGTTCAAATGATTAAAATAAGTTGAGATTAAGTGAAACTAACCGAAAGTTAAATCGACGACTAGCCCAAACTAACCAAATCTATTAGAATTGATTATAACGTATCGGAACCGCTTCAAATGACTAAAATAAGTTGAGACTAAGTGACACTAACCGAAAGTTGATTGGACGACTAACCCAAACCAACCAAATATAATCTTCGAAGATAAACACAGTTTACAATAGTATATTACATAACGAGAATAGTAAGTAGCTTATTACAAACAGATTACTGCACAAGCGAGCGCAGCGAGCGTGGGCTGTAATCGAATGAGTTTGTAATAAGCAAATTTCTATTCAAGTAGTGTACTATATTTTTTCTAAGACTATTTTTAAAATGCCACTATAGATCACTATCACCATTGGGAATTGATTTATTACCGATTTGAACGTCAACTCTCAAATAATGTTGCTGTCACCGAACAATACAAACAATAAAAATTGCCAAAAAATCAAAGCACATCAGGTAACGCGATGCCGAGAAATCTCGCGATTTGAGCGGTTTAAAACCTAATTTGATTGGCACACGATGCATTATAACGTATGATTGTGCGTTAGTATTCTTTACGCATACTTGTGTAAAAATTGTTTTAATTATTAGGTAAATATTTAACAAAAAACTTATGTGCCTCACCTTCATAAGCTCACAACTGAAGTGAAACTTCTGAAAGAGATATTGGCAAAAATTCCCTCACCTGGTCGAACAGGGGGGGGGGGGGGGTGTACGGGGTCCAGTTTTCATCCAGGATCCTCATTTTACCCCGGCTACATGTTCTGAAAATTTCAGCCCTCTAGCTATACTGGAACATGCTTAATTAAAGTGGCGTTTCACTTTGAAAAGCGTTTCGCTTTGATGAGCTTTCTTCTGACTTTACCCTCGAAGTCATTTCAATAATAATTAACACACAAACAAACCAAAGGAAACTGGCGTTCGCGCAAAAGTTTTGTTGTCGATGACTGTACTAAACAAATCTCGGACTAAACAAACTGACAAGCATGTGGAGATGACAGTTGGCCGGTTTACCTCCCATTCCAAATTTTTGGGCGGGATTTATGTTGTCGCTTCTCTGCTGTTGTTATTCTCGGTCTCTATTGTTTAAAGGAAATATCCCATTTTTATACTGTTACCACTGCGTAACGAAGTTATTATTAGACACTATTTTAAACCGTCACCTTAATTTTCACACTCGAAAAAGAACGACAATTTTTAATTACTTTAAACCAACATATTTTTAAACTTAACGATAACGACGTGAAATACGCGAGCAAGCTCATCTACATATATCGAACTCACATCCCGATACCGAAGCGAAAGATTTAACATCTTTTTTAATTACTGTGTGTAATGCAAAATGTGAAAAGCTGGTGTCAAAATATCCGGATCAGTATTCATCTTTTAAGCTGAGTGTTCCTATAGGTAAACTAGATTCTCTTAGCAAAGCCGAACTATGGCCTAGTGGTGTTAAGATAAATAAGTTTTTTCTTCAAAAAAAAATGGCAACCAAGAAATAGTGTGCGCCCGCGACTACCAAATATTTCGAATAACTCAAGTTAACTGTCAGTATCTTGGTAACAAAATAGACCAAATGGAAGTTTTCCTAGAAATAAAACAACCCGATATAGTGTGTGTATCGGAGCATTGGGGTAACAAACTGAACTTTCACCTGTTCCAGCTTGAAGATTATCAGGTTCAAGCCATTTCTTACAGAAAGGAACACATACACGGTGGATCTCTGATACTGGTAAGGAATAATGACAACTGCAAGGTAAGTGAATTACCTTGTGATGAACAGTTTACTGTGGAAATGCACTATGAATGTTGTGCGATAAGGTACGAAAGCAACAATTTTGTGTGCTGCCTAATAAGCGTATACCGATCACCAAATGGTAATTATAATATATTTTTTCGTAATCTATCTGAAACTATTACTTACTGTCAAAGATTTACATATAACGTTTTTATAGGTGGTGACTTAAATATCGATTTTAAAAAGCAAAAGATTTATAGAGCATTGCTCAATGATTTAATGTTAAATTATAACCTTAATTGTACTTCACTTGAACCTACTAGAATAGGATTAGGTAGCTCTTCTAAAATTGATTATATTTTGACCAATGTGCACACAACTCAATTGGTTTTTTAATTGAACTGGATTTCCAGTCTTTTCTGTGTATATTTATATTGACATCACCCAGTTATTAGGAATTAGGTTATTATTATTTAATATAGATTATAATTTTTTTAGATCCTTGACTTCTATCTCATGCTAAACAACATCAATTTGAAACATTCAATTTATTTTAATATTAAGCAGCAAATCTGGTAACTATTTGCTAAAATTTTGTAGCATTGTTTTTTAACCTCTTGAGTGTTTCTGCCCATCTCCCCCAACTACCTATCTGGAATATGCAACCTGAAAGGCACATATCTGACTAGCGAAACGTCGCAAGTTTCCTAGCATATAGGAATCGGGGCAGAAGTTTATTTAGTTTGGGGGAGTTAACCAGAGAAGGTTTAGGACATTCAGAGGGCACCGCACCTCTATAGGCACATGGTCACTGGATGAATGGAATCGGTGTTAGACAAAGTCTGCCCAACTGAGCCTCCGCTCAAGAATTTATATTAGAAAATATACTAAAAATCCAAGAATCCAAAGTAAAAAGTCCGAAAATAAAAATAGAAATCCAAAAACCCCTGAAACAAATAGGGCAAATTAGAACGGTGATCAAGCCAAAATATGAAGGAAACAGGTACGGAACCTCAACAAATAACAGATCAAAACAATATCTGTATCAAAATTACTCAACAACATACCTTTAGATGTTAAACGGGGTTCAAGTGTGTGGCAGCTCTCGAAAATCAAATCCCCCAAAACGTGGGTGCAGGTGGTCGAATCTACAAATCTTCCTTCATCTACAATCATCCATCAGATGAGAAACCATCGACGACCACAATCCTGCTCAAGGGCTTCGTTGAATAATCCCCTAACTAGGGCACTGTATATTTCACATTAAATATCAGTATCTCAACGAAAATTCCCAATTTCGAGAGCTCGGCACTGAAACCTAGTGGTTCCTTCAAGATCACATAAAGACTAAATTGGCTTGCTCCGAAAATGACGAGGGTAGCAGAATTAACATTGCGCCGCCTCAACATACTATGTTGCCAACAGCGTCCCTATTTGTGACAAAGTACTAGAAAGTTATGATGTCATACTACCGGATTCGCCCAATTTAGCGCTAAAACGACTCATTATCGAAATGATTTGAATCAGTTAGAATCTACTTTTAAATGCTTGGTGGGAATATATATAACCTACGCGTTATGCGGCAGTCTAAAATTTCAATCAACACGCGCCACTAATAGCATTATGCCAAATAAGGCATTAACTTGGCAACCGTGTCGACCGTGAAGGCCACGCGCTTGTCCAGAAAGCTGTCACTTATACCGCCAAAATTATCCCCACAGACTATATGAAACATAGAACAATTTCCCTCGCGTGGGTAGAATCTACTCCGAGCTGAAATAGTATCGAACTTAAATAATGCTTAGTCCGTGGAATACTGCGTCAATATGCAAGCCTAGAGGGCTAAACCAAAGACATTTAATCTGAAGAGACGGGACAACGGGTTCTTTGTTTTCCCCCAACATTGAGGCACATTCTATGGTCGATAGATGTAGCGTTGCCAAATTTTAAGTTTACGAGTTACTGTACATACTTTTTTCATATTAAATTATAACACTAAATACTTATTTTCCCCATTTTTGATTTATCAAAAACCTGTTCTGAAGTTCTTACATGTCAATTTGACAATGCCGCTTCCCTTGGTTCCGCCTTGTTTTACCCCCAAAATATTTATAGTATGCACGTAGTAAAGTAACTGCACCAATAGATTGAGAGCATTCGAGGTCGACGACCGACGGCTCTTCCCCATTCGATAAGTATACTAACTTGGTAACGTTTCAAAACCAGTGAAGGCACTGCTGCAAATATGTTTTAATAGGTATTTAATAGAAGAAAATAGTTATTAAGCTACTTTTTGAATATGTCATTAACCAGATATTTGTCATATTTGTATGTTTTTAAATAAAATTTGTATACTTCAGTTCCTTTTTATTTGTCTCAAAAATAATGATAAGCAATTTATTTTTAGGCTAGCAGTGGTATGATTCAATTTTTCGTTTAACCATTGAGAGCAGAAAAACCCTATGTGTCACAAAAACGTTTACCCCCACGGGATAAAATTGCGTATTTTTGGTATCTCATAAATTTCGTGTTCAAATTTGAAATTATTCAGGAAATAAGTTTTCGGAAAATTTATTTCATTATTAGCTGCTGAATAGTATATTATGCAATTACCATTCATTGCAAATGTAAGTTGAATATACTTTTTTCTACGACTGCCCTGAAAATAGACAAAAACGCACTAACAACTGCTCTTGAAAACTGGACATTTCAAACATCGTGTGAAAAGTATACTTTGCACACGGCGTGTGCAAAGTATACTTTTCACATTCACACGATTAATCGGGTATTTAGATTAAAGGGCTTCGTCTCCGTTTTAGAGCTTCGCCCTCAAAGGCCCCATTACCAGATCTCTAAAAAAGAGGGCCCAATTATAGCACTTCACCCCACCGGGAGCCCCTTTTTGCAAAACTGTAGAAAATGGAACTCTTATACCAAAGGCCCCCTTTTAAGACTTGGGGCCCCATTTTAGGGCTTCGCCCCCGGGGGCTTCATTGCTAAATCTGTAAAAAATGAGACTCCCGAACCATAGGCCCCATTCTAGGGTTTCGCCCCCCTGGGGCCCCATTTTAGGGCTTCGCCCTCGGAGCCTCTTTTTCAAAATATTTGGAAAATAGGGACCCCACTCCGGTGGCCCCACTTTAGGACTGTGCCCCTAGTTATAGTTTAGCGAGAATCTCTCACTCACGTAGCTTCTTTCATTAGGAATAAAATTTTTTCATAAATCAATAATAAAAATGTTTCCCATATAACATGTAATTTTCTACCACACTCCCAGTGGGGCACCTTGTATGTAGCAGTCGTAGAAAAAGTATAGTATGCTACACGTGCTGAAAAGACTTTTTACACTCATGAGACTTTATGACACTCGCTTACGGCTCGTGTCACCAAACTGTCTCATTCGTGTGAAAAGCCTTATTTTCAGCACTTGTTGCACAATATACTATTTCTATTTTGGTATCATAAAGAAGTCTTTTCGATACGCAAAGTGTCGAAAAGAAGCTCTTTTCGACACTATTTTTGATGACTGGTTTCTATGATATTAACAAAATTGTGCAATGTCAAAGCTCACTAGCAAATATTTCGACACCGTTTTGAATGGGATTCCTAATAATACAGACGTCAAAAGTAACAAGATGGCCGTCCAACTTTTGATCGCGACTTGAATAAATAAATGTTTTTCATTAAAAAACGTGCAAAATAGCACTCTTCGCCCAGTTTTGTTTGGTTTCAAATGGACGTTTTAAAGCCTGAATTTGTGCGACGCGACGCGACGTGTAGCTTTTTTGTATTTCGTGAGTGATTTCCTATAAATATTTGTTATAAACTTTATATCAAAGTAACGATGGTCTTGGTGTGAGGTATGCAAAATCTCCAGCTATTATCATCCGAACCTGAGTTTCCACAAGTGAGTATGTGAGTAAAAGTTAATGAAACACAGTAGTACAGTGGGCACCATTTTGTGATGTGATTATTAATATTTTATAATACTTACCTATGTATGTGATATAAATGGATAATCTGATATGTTTGCAGTCATTTACCAACCTCTATTAAATAATTTTTGAAGTGAATACTTCTTTGGTTTCATCCGCGGTGGTTTTACAAGGACACGGAAAAATTTCGTGACACAGCAAAATAACTATTTTGTGTTAACTAACCTTCAGAACCCATATCTAACCCAAACTAATTCAATCTAACCCACACACTATAAATAAAACATAAATATATTTTAAATAATGCACTCGAATAAATACCATCATTTCAAATTAAACGTATTTACTTTATTGAAATTATTATTATGATGGACTCACATTTTCAAAGTCTACGTCTATGAACTGTCCTTGCTTTCGTTCAGGCGGGGGCGGGCAATACTACATTTAGTAGTGGGGACGAAGTTTGACAAAAGTTTGTACACGATACATAAAAATATAAGGAGGCGGGACAATCGTTTTGTTGATATTTTTGCAAGATTTCGGATTTTTATCAATGAGTTGTCGGGTCTCTTTAGGTTAAATGTTTTTGGGCTAAACATTGATACCATCCAAAATAATCAGCAAATTCAAGCGTATTATAGCTAAATCCTACAGTAAATGCAACGCGAATTAGAGTGGTTCTCAAGTCGATAGCGACGGACGGATTCGATGCGACTTCCTCCGATTGTCTATAGTCTATGGTCCGAATCCGAAGTGACATGACATACTTCTAACAAACGTCAATGTTTCATTCTCAAAATGAAAATATTACATAATCACCTAAGCAAAACAATATATTCTCAAGTATAAATCAACGAGAAATTTAGAGAATGACCATCAAGTGTACAAAAAGAAAGGGTAATTATTTAGAAAACGGGTTTCCGCTATTATAAGAAATTTTTGAAAAATTTCTTTTTTTTAACGTGTTTATATAGGTGAAATATAACAATAATCCACCACCGCAGCTTAGTAAAATTGTTTCTATAATTTGTTATTAACTTACAGATACTTACGGGACCGGGCGGCAAATAGGGGTGCTGGGCGGGGACCCTACAGTACGCATCCAAGGAAAAATACACACTGACACTATTTCTGAGAAAGTTTCTCACATCACGCACGGTATTGTGTTTATCAGTATATACATAAAAATATTAAATGCGGTACACAAATAGAAATAATTATTGTTTCCGTCATAGTAATGTCACGTTACAAATAAAAAATTGTCAGTAAATGACACAACGCAGGCAACGGCTAACTTTAACCCAAATGTTAATAATGTTGCCAAATTGCTTTGTCAATTTTGAAATCGTTTGCATTGGTGATTGCACAATGGTAAAAAATAAATGATAAATGTAATAAAAACAGCAACGCAGTGTTACCGTTCTAATATTTCACTTCAGGGATGGGACCTCCGCTCGCTCCAAGGCTCAAGCAAACAAAACTCACCCAAACTATCCCAAACTAAGCAAAATAAACCAAAATAACGCAAACTAACCAAAACGAACCCAAACTAACCAAAATAAAGAGGCAAGCGCGCTACGCGCGCTTGTCTCTTCACTATCCCGAACTAAGTAAAGCCAACCAAAACTAACCCAAATTAACCAAGTAAAGAGGGTTGTCACGTCAGTATCCCAAGCTAAGCAAAACCAACCTAAACTAACCCATACTAACCAAAACTAACCCAAACAAACCAAACCAAAACTAACTCAAACTAACCAAAATAAAGAGGCAAGCGCGCTACGCGCGCTTTTCTCTTTACTATCCCGAACTAAGTAAAACCAACCAAAACTAACCCAAACTAACCAAAACGAACCCAAACTAACCAAAAGTAACCCAAACTAACCAAAACCGACCAAAACTAACCCATACTAACCAAAACTAACCCAAACAAACCAAAACTAACCCAAACTAATCAAAACTAACCCAAACTAACCAAAGTAAAGAGGCTACGCGCGCTTGTTATTTTACTGTCTCAAAATAAGCAAAACCAACCAAAACTAACCCGTACTAAACCAAACTAACCGAAACCAATCCACACCCTAGTTAACTAAAGTAGAGAGACGAGACAAGCGCGCTACGCGATCTTGTCTGTATTATCCCAGATTAAGCAAAAAAAGTCGAAACCAACTATAATTAATTTAGGTTAGTTTCGGTTAGTTTTGGTTGGCATAGGTTAGATTCGGTTAATTTGGGTTAGTTTAGGGTGGTTTTGTTTAGTTTGGGATAGTGCAGAGAGAAGCGCGAGTAGCGCACTTGTCTCTTTACTTTGGTTAGTTTGGGTTAGTTTTGGTTAGTTTCGGTTAGTTTTGGTTAGTATGGGTTAGTTTTGGTTGGTTTTGCTTAGTTTGGGATAGTGTAGTGGTTTTACTTAGTTCGGGACAGTAAAGAGACAAGCGCGCGTAGCGCGCTTGCCTCTTTATTTTGGATAGTTTGGGTTAGTTTTGGTTAGAATGGGTTAGTTTTGGTTGGTTTTGCTTAGTTGGTGATAGTGAAGAGACAAGCGCGCTTAGCGCCCTTGCCTCTTTAGTTTGGGTTAGTTTTGGTTAATTTGGGTTAGTTTTGGTTAGTTTTGGTTGGTTTTACTTAGTTCGGGATAATGAAGAGAACTAAAGCTTCTTTACTTTGGTTAGTTTGGGTTAGTTTTGGTTAGTTTTGCTTAATTTGGGTTTGTATGGGTTAGTTTTGGTTAGTATGGGTTAGTTTTGATTGGTTTTGCTTAGGTTGGGATAGTGAAGAGAAAAGCGCGCGTAGCGCGCTTGCCTCTTTACTTTGGTTAGTTAGGGTTTGGTTTGGTTAGTTTGGGTTAGTTTTGTTTGTCTGCGCCCTAGGAGCGAGCGGAGGCCCATACGTGAAGTGAAATATTAGAACGACAACACTGAGCTGCTATCAATAGTTCCATGCTTTTAGTATAATATGTAATCGTAGCCTGTTACAATCTCCTTTCGTCCAGGAGACACTAGGGAGGTTAAAGTCACCACACAGCAGGATGTCATCATGGGTGTCCAGAACACACTTTAGAGAGCAGGAGAAATCCTCGTATATATCAGGAGGAGAAGCCGAAGGAATATATACACGTCCAACATTGAATCTATACTGCTTTAATGTAATCATGACGAACACCTGTTCAATGCGGGTACAGCCTAACTGAAGTTGGTATGAGGGATGATCCCTGATGGCAATCATTACTCGCCCTCCCCGAGTGCTGCCACTGGTACTGTTTGAGCGGTCACACCTGTATAAAGTAA
Source organism: Pissodes strobi (assembly GCA_016904865.1). NCBI lineage: Eukaryota > Metazoa > Arthropoda > Insecta > Coleoptera > Curculionidae > Pissodes > Pissodes strobi. The sequence continues at coordinate 93,722 of MU185078.1, forward strand.
AACTATGAAGCCCAATTTCTCCATCGCCCACCTCACTTCTCAGCCAAGTTTCAGTAAAAAATAGCACATCAAATTCATCAACTACTGCTGAGGACCTCACATCAAAAAGTTTGTTGTTGATAGTTCTTAAATTTTGATAGTAGGCATTAAGGGTCTTAGATGGTTTGTTTACTTTTTCTGGTTTTGCTGACCCCTTCCGCGAAAACTCTGTCTCTCACTACTAACTCCACCAGCATGATAAGATGTAAATGGCTTCAAAGTTACCCCCATAGGCCATAATTCACTCTTCATATCCTTGTCCTGTATATCCGGGGAAACACCAATTTTAAATGGAGCCATATGATTATGCCTCGTGATAAGTTTCTCCATTGCCATTCGCCTCCAGGTGCAGCCTAACCATCTCCACGCTGCAATCAGGGTTGAGATTCCCGACATATATTCATTTCCTCTCCGAAGCAACAGACAGGGCTGTGATATTATTACTAGAGCCTCTAATACAGTTTGTGATTGTTGCCACAGTGGATATAGGATTCCTAACGCTAGTAAATGGTGGATGTTGTTTGTCTTTTGATAGACCTTTGGGGAGGAGTTTTTTCCCTGGTCTGCAAAGCCTCAGGCCTGACACTGGGAGCACTGCCAACATGGTCCTTGTTTATTAACACTAATTAAACTAACTCTTTGTTTGCCTCAATAATAGCATTAGTTGTCCTATTAAGCTTTTCAGAGATCAGTTCTGACTGGTCTCTCAGTTGATCTGCTATAGCATCGGTCAGCGCCTTCTCATTAGGAAGAGGATCCACCGCTTGCTGGAGCTGCAGCATCATTTATTACCGATTTCCCAAGTTTTACTTCGGATTCAAGATCCAAAACTTTCCTTCTTAGCTCAGGCAACATAGAAAAGCATTCCAAGCAGTCAGGGCAAAATAACGCAAACACCTTTCTTTCATTATGAGAACTCTTATCTCAGAACTTCTCACCCCTGAGCAGTTCTTACAAATTATGTGGCGACATATATCACAAGGAAATCCAGAATTCCTTCTGAATGCATTTATTGTTGCATTTAAAGCACATGCCCATTTTCAAGTTAGTTATAAACACTTTGAAAAATAAGGGTACATGGGCACACTCACATGCAATCCAAAGGCTGGTCAGGTAGAAGGTGTAATAGGATTGCCTTAAATAGTAGTTACTTGGATTAAAACTGGCTGGATCTTAGAAAATTAACAAAAATTACAGCAACCAAAATGTAAACAACACAAGTAACCTAACCTTGATGTGTTTAGCTTCAAACTTGGGACAGGGTGTTAATTATTTAGTAGTTTACACATTTTTAGTGGTTCATAATATAGCACTTTTGGCCTAAAATGGGCAAGTTACCAAATATGCAGATGTTCCAAAAATTATACGGACCACTTGGCCAATAAGTGACAGGTGACCGTACATGCCATGCCCCCTTCGCTGATTCTTCTCCCAGCAGTCTTTACCGACGGGAAGGTAGGCCCGAGGGAAAGACTGCTTGAGTTTAACATACAAATTAATCTGCAAATGGATTCTATAAAGACAAACAGTTATATCTATCGAATTTAGATTCAACGGCAGAAAACTCTTACTCTCATGGAAATATTTTTCTTTACGAATATAGGGATACGATACCGCAACCTTTAATAAGATATCTTGAAAGGTAGAGATAGAGCAGTTAGAAGCATCTAGGGCAGGAGACCTACATTATTATATACAAAAGCAATGTAAAAAGTAGAAAACACGAAATATAATTAATTATTGCCAATCATAGCCTATAAATTGATGAAATTTGTTTCTTCTGGTCTAACTCCCATACTCATAATGCATAAAATTAGTGAATGAATAATACAATGTTCAATTTCTTACTTGGAATCTGACATGTCCTCTTCATCTTCACTTTTAATATCAACTTCCTCGTGACTTATCAAGTCCGATTTAATCAAATAGTCGTCATTACATGTAATTGTATTGGATTCTCTAGAAAATAAAATGAATTTATTACTTTTATATGATAATAATAATAATAATAATAATAATAATAATAATAATAATAATAATAATAATA
>MU185078.1:95817-123211 GCA_016904865.1 Pissodes strobi
TAATAATAATAATAATAATAATAATAATAATAATAATAATAATAATATTAATAATAACCTGCGGTAGTTTGCTAGTCTCCTACCAGACGCCTCCCCAGGTAGTGGATAGGGGAAAGCTCGCTAGATATAGCGGGTACCGGGGAAATAAAATACCCCGGGTGAACCAAAACTAGCAACCAAATCCAATAGCGTCTGAACTCAGAATGAGCGGCTAGAATCACATAACCTTGCAGTCAGGTATAAAATGCAAACCCATTAAGATGGAGACAAGAAATAAGAGAATCGGAATAACACTACCTCCTGGGGGGCAACACCAGGACACTTCTGGAGCCACCGCTGGAAGTGTGAACATGCGAACCGGTGGTGGTCGTGGGAAAACGCGGCATACCACGATCGGGTCATCCGAAGAAGATAATGCCGAAATCACACAGAACAGTCAAATACCCACCGCAATGACTGAGCCTGTAAGGAGTGTTGCTGGGAGGGCTAACCCCCTACTACCCGAGACCACCCTTGCGGGTAAAAGAAGAGTTCGTATGAAATGGACACAAGATATAAACATATTTATCATGCGAGCTTACTACAAGATAACAAAACTCGAAACAGAAACAACGGCCTTCAGGCAGGCACTCCACCGAGCGTTTGTAGCGCAATACCCAGACATCAATGCAACAGAGCAACGAGTGGTTGACCAGCGAAGAGCAATAATATTAAAGAAGTATCTCACAGCAGAAACCCTAGACCGCATCAAGAGAGAAGTACCAGAGACGCTAGAACGGGAAGAGAATCATGGAGACATCCAAAGGGCCAGATTGAACAGCGACGGAACATCAACAGAAACAAGAATAGAAGAAGAAAACCAACAAGGGGAAGATGAAAATGAAGAAGAGGAGAGAACAAGAAGGGAGGAAAATGTGAATAACATTAATGGAGATCTAGAAAACGAAATAATAGATGAAATGGGAGATGTCCTTCACACTAATATTCAGAAATACGCGGGAACTGACCCCACCTGCAGACCCTACATCCCTCAGCAAAAGACTTCAAGAAAATTAGCAATTAAAGTAAACATCATGAATGAGAAAATCCTAGCCGAACTAGTAGAACCTATGGAAACCATTGAAGACTTCACGACCTGATTTACAGTGGCGCCCTCACTGTCGCCATGAACAATGGAGCTAAAATCAAAGAACAAGGAGAAACACGAGAAAATAAAGAAAAGACGACACCACCGTGGAAGAGGAGACTTATGAGAAAAATAGAAAAAGAGAGTGGAAATAGCAAAATTGACCGAATACAACAAGGGAAACAGCAGTAGAAAACTGCAGAGAAAATCCAAAAAGATACTTGAAAAATACCGAAACCATACTCCACGAGATATACCAAACACAATACCTGAAGAAGTCCTAGACACGTTGAAACAAAAGCTAACACCTTGCAGCACACGACTACGAAGATATTCTAGATGTACCAAGAGAAAAAGGCAGAATAAAGAAATCACCAACAATGAAAAGAAATTCTACAGAGGACTAAAAGAAGGACCGAGAGCCCGAGAGCTAACGAACAGGTGGAAGAAGTACCAAGCAGTGAAAGTAAACAACACAACTCGACCGCAAGCTTGGTGAAGAAAGAGGAAGAAGAAAACTTCAAAATCAGACCAATGGAAGAGCCTAACCGGAGGAACTTGTCTCACAGGTAATAAAGAAAACACACAGCTGGAAGAGTCCAGGAAGCGACAATATTCACAACTACTGGTATAAAAAAATTACAAGCACACACAAACAACTAGCAGCGAAAGCGATTGATGACATCATCAAAGACCCCCAAAAGGTATCCCACTTTATCACAGAAGCAAGGACATACCTCCTCCCCAAAGGTAAACTCTCAGCAGACCCCCCCAAATACAGACCTATTACATGCCTCCAGACCATCTACAAAATAGTAACATCCTGCATTACAACAATCCTGAATGAGCACATAGAGGGGCAGAATTTGATGAGTGAAGAGCAAAAAGGGTGTCGAAAAGTATTTAAAGGACGCAAGGAACAACTCATCATTGATTCCACCATCCTCAATGATGTGAAAAAGAAACAGAAGAAGTTATCCTGCTGTTATGTGGACTACCAGAAAGCCTACGATAGCGTACCTCATTCATGGTTAATCAAAGTCCTAGAGCTGTACGGAGTACACCCAAAGATAAAAAACCTCCTAAAACACCTGATTAAAACGTGGAGAACAGTGATACAACTAAGAACGAAAGAAAAACACATAACAACCCCAGAGATCAAAATCAACCGAGGAATCAATCAAGGGGATTCATTAAGCCCTCTATGGTTTTGCATCGCCCTGAACCACCTTTCAAACATGATAAATAGGGCAAGAATAGGTTACACACTGAAGAAAAACCAACAGAAACACACCATCTCACATCAGCTATACATGGACGATCTCAAACTGTATGCACCAAGCCACGACCAACTTAAAGAAGCTCACCATGCTAGTTGAGATGTTCACCAAAGATATAAGTATGAATTTCGGACGGGACAAATGCAAGATTTTTAACATAGAGAAAGGAAAAACCAGAGGACAAGGGATATAATTGGGAAGTGAAGAATTGATAGAAGCAAAGACAGAAGAAGACATGTATAAGTACTTAGGGTATGAACAAACAAAACTAATCGAGCAGACAAAAACCAAAGAGAGCTGATGAAAGAGTATCTCACAAGAGTTGAAAAGGTCTGCCAAACCGAACTAAATAGCAAGAAGTTGGTGAAAGCCCTCAACACCTGGGCAATTCCCATACTCACATACTCATTTGGAATAATAACGTGGACAGAAAGTACACAGCATTGACGAGAAACACCGAGAATGGCGTAGTAAGGCCCTCCACGGAAGACAACCCTATGACCTGGACCAACCCTATGTTGATAAACAAGTATCAAACGCGTGGTTGAAGGCTGGGGAACTTTTTCCTGAGACGAAGGGGTTTATGATTGCAATTCAGGACCAAGTGGTAAATACGAGGAACTACCGGAAGCATACTGTCAAGGATCCTAAAGTCAAAGACGACTGATGTAGGAAATGTCAAGAAAAACCTGAGACCATCCAACATGTCACAGCAGCCTGCAGTCTACTAGCACAAACTGACTACCTACATCGGCACAATCAGGTTGCACCAATCATCCATCAAGACATATGCCACAGGCTAGGAGTCATCACAGATAATCCTAAGCTCCCGTACTACAAATACACTATTTACTATGACAGGTCCATCATCACTGATCGCTGCGTACCGTACAACAAACCGGACATCATCGTGAGATACAAAGAGACGAAGGAAGCCATCATTGCGGACATCGCTGTACCCAACACCCACAACATTCTTGCAACCATCGCAGAGAAGAAACGCAAATACACAGACCTAGCGGATGAGCTAAAGAAGATGTGGAAGTTGAACAAAGTCACAATTGTTCTGATCGTCATCTCAGCCACGGGAATTGTGCCGAAGGAGCTTGGAAACGTTGGGAATGCAAAGAAACATCCTCTTCCTGATGCAGAAAGCTGTTGTTCTGAACACCACCAGAATCGTGAGAAGATTTTTGAGTCAAGAATAGATGGAAGTACTTGGTGATAACCCGTACCCCATCTGAAGAACCAGGAAACACCTGAGTAACGGAAACGAAATAATAATAATAACAATAATATTCCTTTACTTCAAATTGACCTGATATAAACATATAAAGAAGCAAAATGACGTCAAAACTTAAGAGAGAAACCTAAAGTATGTATTGCAAATGGTTACATTCTACCGCACATGGCAATTTTTATCTATATACGAGTATACTATTTACAGTATTTACTGATTTAGGTAGCTTGTTATATAACTTTATGCACATGTAATGGCCTGTCTTTGTTAATGTTAGCCGGGGGGTAGGTTAAATTTAGACTTGTATTTATGTAATTATAAGCAACTCCAAATTTATCCCTAAGTATAAATACAAATAAAAATTGAGCGAGTCTACTAGTAATCGAGACACTGATGTGTAAACATACCCTATATCGACATCATCGACATGAAAATCTAATGCCACCTTAGGCCGCGTGACGCCTGAATATAGGCAACCACTTAATTGGAATTGGTAGCCTGGCGTTTTACACTAACGGTTACAGACAGCCTGCAAAACACATTCCTGTCACAGATACCGCCTGACGTGCGTTACATTTGTAACGTTTAAATTAGAATGTCTAATATTACACTTCACGCATAGCCCTCCGCTCGCTTCGCTCGCTACAGGGGCGTAACAAACAAAAACTAACCCAAGACATGCCCAAAATCAAGAAAAAAACTTTTTACAGATATAACCTCAAGAAAAAAAAAATACGATTAAAACTAACTGTAAAAAATCAACACGAGTGAAGCCGCGGGTAAAAGCTAAAAGTGTCCTATGTTCTTTACTATACTCTTGAAAATATCTATACAAAATTTCATGATGAAGGGACCATTTTATGCGTGAAAGCATAGGAAACAAACAAACAAACACATTCGCATTTATTCAAATTCAAATTCATTTATTGGTGTTAATCTACACAATAATATTTACACAAGTCAACAGAAAAGATCCATGTCAAGGTAGAACTGTCATAAAATAATTACTAAAACTAAAATAGACACTAAACTAGACAGATATTAAAATATTGTGTACACAATCATATTGAAAATTATAAAGATTAAAATAAATACTAAAAATATATGTCCTAAAAGATGTAATTAAAATATTCTTCAATCGAATAATAGTTATTTTTGTTACAAGTACCTAAAATGGAGTTTTTCAGGACGAATCATTGCTGTTTCCGGACGAGGCATTAGCCGAGTCCGGAATAGCAGATGAGTCCTGAAAAACTTCATTTAGGTACGTGTGACAAACACTATTTTTTGTCATACGCTCCCAAAATTTAATTTTTATTTATACGCTTTTTGCAATTCTTCAGAACGCCTAAATTTGCAAATTTACCATAATTTTTGAAATCATAATGTACGACAAAGTTAGCTTAGAATTTGATATCGTAGCAACTATTTGACAATTTTGTCATGTCATTCGAAATTTTTGACATTTAGACATATTCAGGAATTTTGGAATAGTCCGTAAAGGTTGCCATGACGACTTTTAGGGACTAGGCCTAAAAAGAAGCATTTTACGGACTCAAATGAGTCCGTAAAATAGCTATTTGTGGGAGCGTATGACAAAAAATGCATTTATTATTAGAATTTGTCTTATTTTATTTTTAAAATGTAGTAAAGGCAATTCAGTATAATTGGTTGGTAGTTTATTGTATAGTTTAACAGCCAGACACCCAGGGCCCCCCTGACATCTTGTCAGCCTCTCGAAAATTGGAACCAATTTGTTTCGGCTTCTAGTTTCATAATTATGGACATCTCCCTTTTATTCCTCTGCACCCACAGTGAGTTTTCCAGGATATAAACCGATGGTAAGGTGAGTATACTCATAGTTGTAAATACATGTCTTCAGTCATCCCTGTAACCCAATCTGCCAATAACTCTACCTGCCCCTCTTTATTTCGAGGAGCATGGCCCCACACCAAAATGGCATATGCTGTCACAGGGTGATACAGTCCAAAATATGCAGTTCTCAGGGCACTATCAGAGGAGCAACCAGAAAGGCAAAGTAGAGCATATATTGTACTCCTCAGTTTTGCAGCCACTGTATCAATGTGCGAGTGCCATTGAAGAAGAAGGTCTAGATGAACAGCCAAAAATTTTACTGTGGTCTCCCTTGGTAGATTAGTTTGTCTTAGAGTAAAAATTACCCTTTTCGTTTTGTCAGCATTAAGATGTAGTAAGTAGGTTCATGTTAAACCAGTCTTGGATGCCATTTTGCAAAATGTTCATCTCAAGCTCTGAGGTCTCAAGAGAATAATTGGTTCTTTAGATAGCAAATCGTTTATGTAGATTAAAAACAGTAAAGGTCCCAAAACTGATCCCTGGGGAACCCCTATAGTAATACTACTTTTATGCTGATGACACCACACCCACACTCACAACCTGCTCCCGTCAAATAGGACCTAAGAAGGGTAATACTGTTCGTATTAAAGCCGTATTTGCCAAGTTTATGCAGTAAGATATTATGTGGAACACAATCAAGCCTTGCTTAAGTCACAGAACAAGACATTGCTGAATTCTAAGTTATTAAAATAATCATGAATAAAAGAGACTAGATGCCATGGCTTCTCAGGATCACCCTTCTTAAAAATAGGTATTACTTTGGCAGCCTTAAGTACATCAGGAAAAACATTTTCCTTCAGGCATCGGTTAATTAGTTTAGTAAGAGGGCTAATGATTATGTTTTTAATTGATTTGATCAGCTTGGCATTTAGGCCAAAGATATCACGACTTGGTTTATTTTTTAAATTATCAATGATATCTCTAATTTCAATAAAGGGGACGGGGGAAAATGAGAACATGTTTTCTGGTAAATTTAGATTTGCAAGAATCTGAATTGGATCACCATACGATACATGGATCTTCTTTACAGTATCATGTGCAACACTTGAAAAGAAATTGTTAAAATCATCTGCTGATATGTTACAAATATTATTGCTCTTAGGCTTCTATATTACTCTGTATAACTTGCCACACTGCCTTAGAGGGATTTTCAGCAGAGTTAACAAAGTGGTCATTAGCCTTAAGCTTTGCTTCCTGTCTGGCATTACTGTATCTTTTCTGAAAATTTTTAAGTTCTTGTTTAAAAGAGACATTTTCATATTGACGAGATAATTCACTTAGAAGTTGTAAATGATCACGCATTGATTTTAGTTTCTCATCAAACCATTTAATTCTCTTGTTTTGTGTGAGCTTGTATGTTTTTTCAGGAAAATAATGTTGATATGCTTTTTCCAGATTCCGCAAAAATGTTTCAAAGCCTTGATTGACATTCACAAATTCATCAGTAACAAAGCTCCAGTCATACGAAGAAACCAAACCAAAGAAAGCTGACATACCATTTTGTGTCAAGGGCCTACAGACCTTTTTTATAATGCATTCGTTAGTTGGTAGACCATGGAGTAGAAGAGCTTCCTGCCCAAGGTGATCCGATATTCCTACATCCACAGTAACAGCCGCAAAGGAATCCAAGCCAAAGTTCATGAAAATGGTGTCCAAGCACGCCCCAGACCTTGTGTTGCTAGTAACTGTTTGTATGAAACCATAGCTTTCTAAGGCCCGACGCCCACAGAAGAGACGAGGCGCGGACGTCGGACGGGGACGTGGCGCGGACGCGACTTAATTTAGTTATTCACCATATAAAGTAAAGAGGCAACGCTAATAAGGGATGTCAGGACGAGACATGTCTTTACGCGACCGAACCTCGTTTCTTTTTAGTCTCCAGAGGCTCATTGAAGAGGTGAGACATTTGTTTAAAATGGGCGACTCCGAACTTAAATTTTTGCTGCACGTTTTCCAGCCTATTTATGTGGATCTGATAGTATGGTGACCAAATTATGTTACAGAACTCCAATATAGATCTTACAAGTGAAACGTACAAGGTTTTTACTGCTTGTACATTTTTAAAGTCTTTACTAGTTCTTTTGATAAACCCTAACATTTTGTTGGCTCTTGCTATGATTATTTCAAAGTGATTGGTAAACGTTAATCCAGTGTCCAAGTCGACGCCAAGATCTTTCACAACAAATACCTCACCAAGTGCCACATTATTAATAAAATACTGTGCCGGAATCATTAATTTTGTTCTACTGAACCTAATAAACCAGCATTTATCGATATTAAATGACATGTCGTTGAGCTTGCACCATTCAAAAACAATGTTAATATCATTCTGAAGGACAGCAATATCATTGGCAGATGACACTTGCCTATAGAGCTTCATATCATCGGCGAACAGCAGAAAGTTAGATGACAGTAAGTCACCCAAGTCATCAATAAACATACCAAACAATAAGGGACCCAAATGAGACCCTTGAGGTACCCCAGAGGTAACAGTAAACTGTTTGGATATATGGCCGTCAACTTTGGCCTGCTGCCTTCTCCCAGTTAGATACGATTCCATCCAAGAAAGCAACACACCTGAGACACCATAACTTGATAGCTTGGAAAGTAATATGCCGTGACTGACCTTATCAAAGGCTTTGCTGAAATCCATATACAAAGCATGGGTTTCAACGCCCTTTTCAAAGGAGTCATAAATATAGTTTGTAAAAAGAAACAAGTTGGTATCAACAGATCGCCCAGAAATAAATCCATGTTGTTGAGTTATAATAATTTGATGGAATAATTTTGACATGATCTTTTCAACATAATGCTCAAACAATTTTGGAATCGCAGAGAGGATGCTGATTGGTCTGTAATTTGTGACGTCGTTTTTACTACCAGACTTATGGATGGGGCAAACATATGACAGCTTCCAGGCTTCAGGAAAGACTCCAGTATCCATGGACCTACAGAACAAGTAATAAAGAGGAAGATAAAGGGAGTGAGAACATTGTCTTAGTACCTTATTGGGAATGCCGTCAGGACCTTCACTCTTACTTACATCCAATTGTGATAATAATTTTCCTATTTCGAGTGCACTAATAGTAATACCAGAAATAATCTCAAACTTCTGAGAGAAAGTACTTACTTTTGCTGCGCTTTTAGGGTTATATACCGATGAAAAGTATTTAGCAAAGAGATTTGAAATATCAATACCATTGTCAGCTTTTTCGGTTTTGAGACTCATAGATTTCGGAATACTATTATGGTTAGATTGAGAGTGAACAAAGTTCCAGAAAAATTTTACGTTATATTAATGGAATTTTCAGCATTTGTTATGTAAAGATCATAGCACTCCTTGGCAAGGGTTTTACATTGCAGACGTAAAGTACTAAAACTATTGTAATCAACATCACTCTTTGATTGTTTATACCTTTTATGAGCTATTTTTTTCTGAGATATTAAACTCTTCAGATCATTTGAGAACCAACTAGGAAATCGGTCGCCAGAGCGGCGTCGCTTAACAGATACATACATATTAAAACAATTATAGACTACAGAATAGAAGTTATTGACCGAGGTTTCTAAATCAGTAACCAGGATTGACAGCCAGTCAAACGAGAGAAAATAATTATTTATTAAAGTATAATCTGTATTATGGAAGTCATAGTAAAAATTGTTTACAGGCTCTAAGTAGTTTATCTCGCTTGTACTAACTGACAATTCTAAAGCAGGGTGATATAAATCACAGCCCACCAAACCGTGACACTTTACAATGGATTCGATCTCAAAATTAGCAAAACACAGATCTAAAATAGTGTCATTATTATTACGGATATCATTGCTTTGAGCTAAGCCCAAAAACGCAAAGGTATCACACAACAAAACTTAGCAGATTTTACGTTACCAGGTAAAAGTCCAGGATAGTCTTCACATTGGCACCAGGTAATTTGCGACAAATTATAGTCACCTAAAACTAACACATTTTTAAACATTTCGCAGGCACTAGCAACAGATTTCAAATGAAGATCATAATACTGTACATCCATCAGAGGTGGGATATACACACAGCCTATACAGTATACTGAATTGCCAATTGTAATTGACACCCAGGTTTCCTCCACAGCTGGACTTCCAATAGCTAAGCTATGTGATTTGAGGTTAATGTCCACTGCCAGAAAGACACCGCCTCCGCGGCTTTTTGTGCTATTGCCAGAGTTCCTATCAGTTCTATAAACCACATATCGAGAATCCAAAAATTCACTGTCACTTACGTCAGAATCCAACCAGGTTTCCGTTACAGCAATTACGGAATATGATTCTGCTTGGACAGAATAGAAGAACTCTTTAATATATAGTCTAGAGGTTTTGTTGCTTCAATGGTGTTTGCGGAAAATTTGAGGTGGATTGTCTGATAGTGCGTCGAGGACGAGGAAGAAATTCCTTAACAGCAGTACCTGCTGGCCAAAGGTTGGGCTCGAGCAAACCATTTAAAAGTGACTCTTTAACACCTATTTTAAAGAAGGCAACATCTTCATTTCTATCCAATAAGAAACATTTTACGTCAGGAATCTCCAGCTGATCCTTCATATAATTTAATATTTGTTCTTCTGATGTATTGGGATTACACCTGCCAAGATACAGCCATTGACGTCTCTCAGCAGCTGTGAGTGACCCAGCGGTTCCAGTACCCACAATAATTGGTTTAGCACCATTGCGAGCTAATGCAGCAACCGGGTTCCGAGATGCACCAGTGAACTGTTGACCGTTAGCCAGCTGATTGGTTCTTTGACTTGATTTTAAGTCAGGCTCAGAGATAGGCTGCACCGACAGTGGTATCCTAGGTGGTACCGCAGTCAAAACTTGCACGGACTCGCTTGGTTTTGGTGTTATTGACTTTTTAATAAGCTGGAGTTCCTTTTCTAGATTAACAATTCTGTCAAGTAATTCTCTGTTTTTCTTATCAAGATTGTTCAGCCTTGTCTCGTAAAAATTCGGAGGCTCATCAGAAGGCAGTACAGTTGTTGTCTCGGTCTCGCTGAGTTTCCCAATGCATCGCTTTATTTCTTTGACATGTGACAATTCTTGGTTATATAAATCGGCTTTAAGCAAATCAATTTGTTTAGTGACTTCTGAGGATACCTCATGGATATCCTTTTTCAAGCCATCCAAGCCAGTTGAAAATGTAGTTGTGTAATCCTCCGGAATAGCTGATTTACCTAGGAGGGAGATGTTAAGGGTCTCAAATTTCTGCGATATCTTCCTGGAGAGATTGTTATTAAGAGACTCAAAAGCTTTTTGCATCTGGGAGCTCAGCGCACCAAAACCCTTGGCTAGTTCACTACTTTGGTTCTTAACCGAGATTGCACATGCGCCGCAGGCATACAACATAACCCTGGACTTCATCTGGGTCACTTGGGCTTCCGAAGTTGTGAACTTGGAACAAGCAAGACAGAATTCAGCTTTACAAAAGTCGCATATTATTTTGTATTTAATCTCTTTTTCGTTCAGAGTGACCTCACACTTTGAGCAAGACATGATTATTTGATGATTATGTTGGGTGAAACGGGCTATATATTCTAAAAATTATTAAAATTTTGCTAACACGACAAGGTGAAACGCACTATATATTTCAATCTAATTTTTTATGATTTAAAGTACTGGAATTTAGTTTTTGCTAATATACTCTGAATAAGAAGTGCAAGAACAATAGCATAAATTTTAGGGATAATTATTGCAGCACAAGTTTGAAACTTCACAAAAAGGTTTCTGAGCACAGGAAGGATGTCTATACAAAAAATCCCGAATTTACTACCACGAATGTCAGACTAAAACAGATAAATAACAGAGAATGATTTTACTGTGCTGTTATCCCGCCAACGAAAATATATTGCTTGTTGTTGCTTGAATGACTTAGTGGAATCCCAAGCTCCAACTATTAATAAGTTAGTTGCTGAATAGGGAGAAATTAAGCTCTCCAGAGGCACCCTCCTGTGAGCATCTCTCTCAGCACTATGAGGATCCATAAATAATAATACAAAGTCATTTTTCGAAAAGTGTTCGCTCAAGCAGTAACCCTTCTTTGCTAGGTTCTCAAAGCTAATAGGCCTAAAAAAAGATTGACAATTAACATCAAATGTAAGCCTTTCTTTGCATTTCAGAAGCCCTGGAACATTCTTCACACTTGATAGGCTACCCATTATTAAAATGCGCTTATTAGTGGAAGACCTAGACAGCTGGCCACTGGAAGGTTGCACTCTTTCATTGCGATGAGTAGCAATCGCATTGGCAACGTGGCTTTTGGCTTCTTTGTTTTGTTTGTTTTGTCTGCGGTTTCAATATCAATTTTAAAGTGTTTTGCGGATGAAATAATTAGTGAAATATGTCTGAGAGTAGTTTATATATATCAATGTTTGAGTGTACATAATAATTTTGAACTTTTCATCATTTTATCTGTCCCGAACCGGTAAATTGCCCAAGGACGTCATTTCCCCTAAAACCTTAAACGTCGACGAAGCCGATCTCAGCCAATCAGATTGAAGAACCGGCATTTGAATTTTTGCGGGGCTGCCGGTTTGAGCAGTTTGTCTTTGTATTGGCGGTGCTGTCTGGGACAATTTACGTTTGACTGCTTTTGGCGATTGCAGTGTAACTGATGACTGAATATGTCGACCATATGTCACAAGTGTCAGGCTGTTTGCTCCCTGAAGGAGAAATGCAATAAGGATGAGGTGTTTGGATGTTATTGCGACCTTTGTAAGCAGCTTGTCTGCAAGAATTGCTCTGGGATTACATCCACGGAAGTTCGCGCTGTTGTGCTGGCTAGTCGGGCGATGTTTTTTTATTGTGACACCTGCTGCGACATGGTTAGGGGGATACCGTCGATTTTGGGGGAGATTGCTGAAATTAGGTCGGACATAGAAATTCTAAAGAGTGGCTCCATTCAGGCTGACAGTCCAAGCTATGCCGATGTTGTCGCAACCTTCAAGAAAGAGTCGGAGGCTATAAAGGGCGATATTGTGCGCCTTAACAACAAAATTCAAAGTTCGTCTAAAGAACTAGCAGCTTCAGGGCTCACCTGCGGTCCACCTTCCATCAATATTGAACCAACTCTTATAGAGATGCAGGAACGGGAGAAACGAGCTGCGAATGTTCTAGTATTTGGGGCTGAGGAACCAGCTGATGGAGACCCCAGTCAGAGACAAGCACACGACTCTAAAATAGTGCAGGATGTTGTTGCGGTTACTGGTGGTAAAGTAAAGATGGATGATCTCAAATTCTTTCGTCTGGGTAGATTTAGTGCAGACAAAAAAAGACCAATTAAAGTCATATTCCCATCAAGGCAAGGTGCCCTTGAACTGCTACGTAGGAGGAATGAACTGCCTAGCTTAGCTTAGTTGTTCTACGGCAAAAATGGTCTATTATTCACTATTTGAGTCCCATCTGAGATATGGTATTGCTTTTTGGGGATTCACTAACAAGCAACTATTTAACACAATATTTGTTTTACAAAAGAGGGCAGTTCGTTATTTGTGTAGAGTTGTAAGCCGGGAACACTGTCAACCACTGTTTATACGGGAAAAAATTTTAACTGTGCCATGTCTGTTTATTTTAGAAACTGTGTCTCTTGTGTATAAAAAGTATTTGAGTTTTGAAACTCGAGATCATGTACATAATACTAGATTAAATGTAGAGACTAATATAAGCTTGCCTATACCAAAGTCTGCCTTAGCAAAGCAGTCTATTTTTTATGAAAGCAAAAAAATTTTTAATCATCTAAATCATGATCTAAAATCCACAGTAAATTACAGACTGTTTCGTAGGCGTGTTAAAAATGTTTTATTAGAGAGAGCTTATTACAGCTTGGAGGATTACTATAACGATACTTTTTGACATAACAGCCTTTTTATGGCGTGGGTCATATTAAGATTGTTTTTTTTTGTGTTTTACTTACATTTTAGGATTGTTCCTAATTTATTATGTTGTTTAGATAGTAGTCCTGTTTGTTGAATTGTTATAACTTGCTCGTTACTTACATTTTTTATTGTTTTTAATACTTACATAATGAATATGCTTACTTTTAAGTACATGCTTTGTCAATAGAAATATTTTATTTTTTTGACAATAAAGTATAATTGACTATGACTATGACTATGACTAGGGACGGTGGGATTTACATAAAGAACGACCAAACAGTAAACCAGCGCGACTACATGAAGCAGTTGGTTATCGAGCTGAAGGATAAGCAGCAAAAAGGCGCGATCGATTTAAAAATAAAGTATATCAAAGGAATTCCTAAAATAATTAAGGGCAAGCAATTGGACGTCTCTGAGACTCCAAAAAACTGATTAAACATGGTTTGTATGTGGCACATGTGAATATTAGGTCTCTTGTTCCGTCGTTTGCTGATATAAAAGAATTGTTGTTGCATGAAAAATTCCATGTGCTAGCAATCACGGAGACATGGTTGTCTGTGGACTATCCAGACTCCCTGATAATCATACCTGGTTATCAACTGTATCGTGCTGACCGTGTTACGCGGGGGGGTGGTGTGTGTGTTTATGTTGCAAACAGTTTGAGATGCACAGCCTTGGGTACGTCTTTTGTCGGCACTGAGGACTTTGACGTTGAACAGTTGTGGATTGGGGTTATGTTTAGAAGTGTGAAGTGCATGGTTGGTATATTGTATAAATCACCTCGGGTGAACTATAAAAAAATAAATATTGTTGAAACTGTACTTTCTGCATTGTCCCATTCCTATGACTATACGCTGCTCTTGGGGGATCTGAATATAAATTTGCTTATAGATAACCAAGAGAGCAGATATTTTCTTTCCATGATACATACTTTCAATTTGTCTCAGATTATAGTAGATCCTACAAGAGTGACACAAAATAGTAGTAGTCTTATTGATGTTGTGTGTGTAGATAAGAAATTAGATATAACTGATTCGGGTACCTTTGAGATGTATAACTTGACTGACCACCGGTTAGTCTATTCGGTCATAGGGGTGGAATCACCTAAGCTTGTGGATAGGGTTATACCTTACAGAGATTTTCGAAATTTTAATAGGGTTCAGTTTGAGGCAGAAATGCATCAAATTGACTTAGAAAACATTTTGATACAGGAATCACCTGATTCCAAGGTTGATGCTCTTAACAGGCTGCTGGTTGATGTTTTTGATAGACATGCACCGGTGAAAACTGTTCATATTAAAAATAAATTTAAGCCATATATTACAGGCACAATCAAAGAGATGATAAAATTAAAAAAGAAGGCGTTCAATAAATATAGAAAAACGTTATCTGTAGCACATAGAGATTTTTATATTGATCTTAAGAATTACTTGTCCTTCGCTATAAGAAGTGAAAAGAAAGCCTTTATGTCGTTTGAACTACAAAAAACCCAAAAATACTCTAAAAAAACTTGGATAAAACTTAATGCATGGAATGTTCATTCAAAGTGTGATACTGAGATTCCAAATCATTTGCGGGATGTTGATCTAATCAGTGATCATTTTGCAAGTATTGGTCAGCCGGCTGAGCCTGTTAATTGCGCCACATTGAACTACTATAAGAATAATAAATTCTGGGGAGGAAATACACTTTTGTTCAAAAGTATTACCGAGTATGATGTATACCAAGCATTTAAGTGCATTAAATCAAAATGTAAGGGTTTTGATGATCTAAGTTATGATATGTTGTTATTTAGTCTTAACTTTATTGTGCCGATAGTTACTGTTTTGTATAATACTTTCTTACAGTCAGGACAATTTCCAGCTGTCTGGAAGACTTCCATTGTCAGACCATTACCTAAGGCTGTAAAAATAAAGGAGTTAAGTGATCTTAGACCCATAAACATCTTGCCAATCTTGGGTAAGATGTTGGAAATATTAGTGTCCAACATGTTGAAGGACTTTATTTCTGCTAATAATGTTCTGCCGTCTGTTCAGTCGGGCTTCAGGGAGGGCCATAGTACTGCAACGGCTTTGAGCAGGGTCACAGCGGATATATCCCGAAATACTGATCAGTCGTTGGTGTCTTGCCTCGTCTTGCTTGACTACAGCAGGGCATTCGACTTGATCGATCATGAGATGATGCTCGCAAAGTTGCATTATTGTGGTATGTCTCAGCAGGTGTGCCTTTGGTTTGCGAGTTACCTGGGTCATAGAACACAGATAGTGGAGGTGGGTGGAGTGAGATCCGAATCAGTGGCAGTAAAATACGGAGTTCCACAGGGAAGTATCCTGGGACCTATATTGTTCAGTCTATATACATCAGATTTGCCTAATCACGTTCGGTTTTGCTCCGCGCACCTCTACGCGGATGATACACAGCTGTTGTATGCTTTTAGGCCTGAGGAGTCGAGCTTGGCTGTTGGCAGGGTGAATGGGGATCTCAATAGAGTTTTTGAATGGTCTACCAATCATGGTCTCAGACTGAATGCGAAAAAAAGTGTGTATCTGATAATAGGATCAAAAGCAATTAGAAATAAATTTCAGTTGTATAACTTTACTACAGTTCATGTAAATCATGTAGAGGTGCCTTGGGTTGATCAGGCTAGAAATCTTGGCGTCACCTTTGATAGCTGTTTGAACTTTGAGGCTCATGTCGCGAGAAAATTAACAGCTGTTTATATAAAATTAAAAAGTTTACATGCATTTAAATATATTCTTCCAGAGAGAATTAAATTGATGCTGATTGAGTCCTTAATATATCCTCTCTTGGACTATTGTGATGTTGTTTATTATAGATTTTTAACTGCTGAATTTCAGCGAAAAATTCAAATGGCTCAGAACTCGTGTATTAGATATGTGTATTGTGTGGGTAAGTTTGACCATATTACCCCTACATATGTTCATGGCGGGCATTTAAGGTTCGAACAGCGGGTTATGCTTCATTTTGCATTGTTTATGTATAGTCTTTTTAAAAAGAGACGCCCAGTTTATCTTTGGCAGCTTATAACTGCTAGACAGGATGTACATAACCGGAATCTTAGAGGTGTTGTTAGGTATGATGTTCCTCCTCACTCAACTGCCAAGTTTAGAGACTGTTTTGCATTCCTGGCTGTAGATTTTTTGAATTCGGATGCTTACAATATGATTTTGAATAGTTCTAGAGAGACATTTAAAAGAAGCTATAAGAGACATTTAATGCAAGCTATGGTGTAAGTTTTTATGTACAGGCAACATGGAAGAACGCTTAAGCGAATGTTTGCCTTTTGTGTAATAATATTGTTTATAATTGTTGCACAATAAATATTTTTCTTTCTTTCTTTCTTTCTTTTTGTGGTTCAGCGTACATGTAACCCTAGTTTGAACCCCAATTTGCTTATTGCATTTGGCCTTCAATTCGGGGCTTGTTTGTGTACCTAACGATTCAGTGCTTGCCATTTTTAGTTTTGATGCTAGTGATGAAGAGAAATCGTCCAAAGTTTTGACGTTAGTTTCTGCATACTGAATCTTAGTAGTTTGCGTTGCCACAGCATTTACATTGAGAGTGTTCTCCATTATACTGGAAGTAGCATCTGTCTGGGAGCATCCGGTCTTTGTAGAAATATAAGTATGGGTTCATTTTTCACAGGTTGATGCATGCGTCTGAGTTTTATTATCAGCTCCCTGTATGTCCTTGCATCTCATTAATTCAAGATTCTGTTCTTCAATCTTATCCTGGAGATTGGAAATTTGTTCTTCATACCAATTCACTTGTGTTATCAGCTCACTTTCTCTAGTTGAATAATCTTCCTGATAAGCCTGGGAATTCCTCTTTAAACGGGCAATGTATTGATTCTTTTGATACAACTCTGTCTTTAATTCCTTCACAAGAATTTGCAATGTATCAATCGTCCCATTTTTCTCAGTTTCTAAGGCTTCCCGACAGGCTGTAGAGCAACAAATAAAATTTTCTGAGATAATCTCATAATTTTTTGTCCGTTTGCAGCAGCTAGGATGAAAGACGTTGTTACATACTATGCAGATCCAATTGTTGTTTGGTTTGTTCCTACAACATTTAAAAGCTTCTGCCATTTTCCAGCGACCATGTATGCGACGTGCAGTCAATTCAGTTGATTATTTATCGATGTAAAACATGTACTATCGTGCGGCATGCGAAAACTCTCCCAACGCAAAAAGAATGCTTAACATGCAAATCATTATCACCAATGCTTTTTACAATAATGGAATTTCTATTGTTCTCTATTGATGGAAAGGATTTTAACAATAGGCCTCTGGGTTTTAGCTAATAATTCTTACAGTCTTAATCTTGCTTACTGGAAAAGTGCGGCATTAATTAGGCTTCAAAAAAAACACACACAATGATATACAACAATACTAATTGATTGTTAGATTTAGCACATATAGCAAACAAAAAAACGACAGAATTCACATGTGTAAACGAGACGAAAAACGGAACAACTTTTAGTTAGTTCCATCACAGAGAAATTACAGAGACCACCGCTTCATGGTCAGATATATCTACCCGATGGTGTAACATAGGAAATCAGATTGAACTTCATAATTAAAATTTACATCACATTATTATACATCTCTCGTTCTGCTCCTCGTTCGGGTATTGTACATTGCCAATAATGGTCACGACATATATCATGTCAGTTAGTTCTAGAAAATGTCTATCAATGGTTCTAGAACATGGAAGTACGGTAATAGGTAATGTGCTAGTTTATTGGAAATACATGTTTATAAGCCATCATCAACACCTGGACTAATCATTGACCTTTTTAACAAGATAATACAATTTCGATTGACCTAAGTTATTGGCGCGATCATAAGAATAATTATTAAAATCATAGTTACTTACAAATCCGGGTCCGTTTTGATTTCTTTATTAAAGATAGCATGTTCATCTAAACCACTGTCAAGTTTACCTGAAGAGCCCCTAGAAATATTATCCTAATTTAAAATGTTTTAATTATTTCATTGTAATTATTAACATAGTAGGCACTTTTTACCTGTCGCCTAATTCATCCTTCACTTCCAAAAGCAAATCATAGAATGACCAAATAACTTAGCCTTTTGAAAAATAATTAAGCCTACTTACTCAATAGGATACTGATAATTTTCTTCTTTAATCCAAGATGCATTAAATTGATCAAACTGATTTTCTTCTTTAATTATATCGTATGTGTCGATATTTGCCATATTGCTAACACATAACATAATACAATTTTGAGAACTATTTGCTATTTGATGCTTCCAATGAAGAAAATATTCAGTTTTTTTATATATTATCTATGGCTAGTGTTTACTGTTTACTTTTAGTAAGTTTCAAGTTTGTCGTTTGTCTGCCTGTCATCTTCGCTAGTGCACCCTTCCACCCTTCGTCTGGCGCTTACGGAGAGGTAGAGCTACCCTTCTACTTCCGTTACACGTTATTCCAGTTTGAAGGGCTTTGTATTCGGGGTGGTGACTGCGACGTTGTCGGGCTCTGGACCCTGCCATGACCACCGACTTTTCACACACACAAATAAAAATCTATGAAAGGCACGACTGACTGATTTTTAATTAATTGTCTTTATTTTAGTTATTAACAAGTTATAACTACATGCCTAGTCTAAATATGTCTATATTAACAAGTAATACAAGCGCATGTTATGTGCGTGGCGTTGTTCGATCAACGCCATTGCTAACAGCAGCTGACACCCTTAGTGGGGGTTGATCTTAGCCTATTTAGTTTACTAGGTTATGTGGTACTGCTTTTTGTTTTCGCTTTCTTTGGGCGGACCCTTCAAAGCCGTTATTACTCTTAGAATTGCATAAAGCTCTTGGTTGATGGAAAAGCTTGTAAAATGGGGTATATGTTACTGCCTGGGGGAAACACAGGGAAAAACAATGAAAAACCCTGTTTAAAACTGCTCATGATTCGAGCAGGGAATCATAATGTTAAAATGGACAAGTACACTATACAGCATAAAATAAGTATATACAGAATATATATACAAGATGTATTTACACGTGTGTATAGGCTTACTGGGCGTAGGCCTGTTACAGTAGCAATTGAATAGTATTAGGTCGCATGAATCGAATTTCACGGTCCGACTGCGGAGACATGGACGCTTCCGCGGCATGTGCTGAAATGAATGGCTAAGGTACTGCTGCTGCATATTTATATGCTTCGCATGTCCCTTGTCAGGCCCGGCCCCCGCGTCCGAACACGGTGTGCTAGCCAATCAGGAGGCAGGTCGCTCATACTACCCAGTTGGGCGATGTGCTCCTGCTCTTCTGATACTTTGTGAAATTTGAAAAGTTAGAAATAGACTGTTTTCGAAAGTTAGTTCATGGTTTTAGATATTAGATGCGATTTTTATGATGCAAGTTAATATGCCCTAGGGAAATTGAGTCTAGGGAGGCATTAGTTGTTGATAGAACAAGGTAATTTCCCGATAGATCGTGCCGTGTATTATACGGCGCTCCGGGTTGTATCTAATGTCGGCAATATTTGCTGTAAGCGGCGATCCTCTTATCTGTCGGGCGTAAAACCTGCATGCCAGGGTGTCAATGAATTCATCGACGTACTCCATTTTTGCACAAGCATGCAGGTCCTTAGTCCGGACTCGGTCTCTCAGAGTTAAGGAAAACGCCGCTCGCAGGTAACAGTTTTGGATCACCTGGAGTTTCCGCTTATGAGTTTTAGCCGCCGAACACCAGACCGGAGCACCGTAGAACAGAGCCGGCCTAATTACTGTTCTATACAATATAAGCTTATTAGCTGGGCTTAAAAAGGATCGGCCCGCTATCAACATATTAACAATATAGGCATTTTAGCTGCAATAGCTCGAAAGTGATTGCTAAAGTTTAATTTTTTGTCAAATATAATGCCAAGATATTTAACTTGGGTCTTTGGTAGTATTGCATTATTCCCTATTACAAGAGGAGTGACGTGAGTTCAGTCTTAGCTGCATTTAAGGTGACCTTCCATCTCTCGTAATAGGGCATAAGTACACTCAAGTGTTCGACCAAGTTAGATTTTGCCACTTCCGCTTTAGGATCGAGGGAATAGATTGCCGTGTCGTCGGCAAAAAGGGCTTTATGGGTATTAGGACAAGACGGAATATCTGCTATAAAAAGATTGAAGAGTAGCGGCGACATTACTGTACCTTGTGGCACCCCCGCAAGCAATCTTCTACTGCGCGAGTTGTGGTGGCCAATTCGAGTGACAAAAGAGCGACCGGCAAGGTATGACCCGATGAGCGCTACCCAGTATAGTGGCATGCACGACTGACTGATGCAATGAGGTTTCGCGCACTGTAGGTATAACCTTTTCTGTCAGAGATTCCAAAATCCCCGCATGACAAAACCACGACCGCCCTCAGGCCACGCTACCGTGCACAAGGACAAAACCCGGAATCCTAGTAGGAATCACCCTCCACTACGCGTCCCACCCCCTACACCCTCCAGACTGCACGACTTTCTAGCCCCCCAAACAGGGGGCACAGACTACCCTGGCTATGAGGTCCAATTCTTCCTCGAGGAGAAAAACGATCACTAAACGTTTACCACGTGCACACCCAATGGCCTGTACCAAAGGGGACAAACGAGACTCGCGGATGCTGTGACAGTATCACTTCATTCCATGCGTGCTCGCGCACCTGCGCGTCATGTCTTCGTGATGCAACCAATCGTTTGTATGTGCCCTGGTGGTCTAGGGGTTTCAATGATTAGCCTTCACTTCGGCGACTCGAGTTCAAACCCCGTCGGTGTTTTAAAAAAATGTTTTAAGGTTATATTTCTAAACTCTCTTTTTCTTGTTTTTGGGGTATGTCTTGGGTTAGATTGGGTTAGCACCTGGTTAGTTTCCTTTTCTTGAGCCCCCGTAGCGCCATTCGAAAAGTGAAATATGCGAAGGAATGAAATTATACTGTCGGAGTATCGTCGAAGCCGCTACGGGACGACGTTACCTCAACCGAAGACGAACCGGAACTGATGTGCTAGTCTAGTGTTTAGTGTTTACTTTTACTCAAATTTGTCGTTTGTCTGCCGGTCTTCTTCTTTCTTTTTAATATTGAACTTTTGTTTTAACGACAAAAGGCAAATGGTTTCTGCTGCACATGTGCAATTTGCCAGCTTATTCAGGGGGCGACCGCGACCTTGTCTGGTTCTCAACCATGTCACGACTTTATCTAAATTTTAAAACTTGCACATCTAAGATGGCGGCTAAAATCCTGATTACGGCACAAACAAATATTTTCCCACAGGGACATCCAGGGCCTGAGTACCGGCGTGAATGGGGATTTTTTCTGGCTAGGACACCCGATTCTTCCTCGGGGAGATAAAACGATCACTAAACGTTTGCCACGTGTACTCCCAATGGCCTGTGCCAATGGCCAATGGGAATCAAAGAGCCGCTACGGGACATGTTCACTCGTCCGAGGACAAACCGGAAGTCTGTCTCTACGTCTCTACTCAAGTTTTTTTACGGATTGAACTAGGGATGACACCGATGTATCGATATTTAAAAAAAAACGATCCATAGGAAAAGAAACAGCGATGTTTGCAATCGATGTTTGATATGACTAATGCACGAATATCGATTTTATTTAATTGCCGTTGAAAAGCTCTGCAAAAAGTAACGAGTCACGACACGTTTCGGGGGCAGCTAGCAGCGATGCTTCTCATTGGGGTCACCCGCCGACGCGCAATATCAATATCATACCATGTTTTCTTGTACTGTGGTGTGCAGTGCCTTTATATTTACTGACAAGCGTCTAGCGCTTCTATCCATTTTTTTTATGGCAGTGGCACATACACTAAAGGGAGAACCTATGGCGCTCGACGAGCGGTGTGTGTGCGAAGATGTTGATTGACACGGCTCTTGAATATTTGTAAGTTGTAATTAGTGGGAAACAGATGTCCCGGGAGTGAGTTCCACAGTGATACAGTGCGCCAGACAAAGGAGTTCTTGTAAAGCGATGTTCTAGGTGTTTCCAGTTGTACGACGAACTGCTGCGCTCTTGCCGTCTGTCGTGACTGTCTGACAGGAGCTGCCAGGGGCCGGATGAGGCGGACCAAATCCTGGGAACTTCTGCCGTGAAAGTATCTGTAAAACAGAGATATCTCGGCTACATGTCTGCGGTATTCCAGACTATCTAGATTCCGGGTCAACTCCGGGTCGCCGACGAGACGCACAGCTCTCTTCTGAATGGAATCCAGCAACTTTAGGGTGTGCTTTGGTGCGGCACCATATATGTGAGCAATATTCTAAGCACGGTCTTATTTGCGCCTTGTAGAGCATGAGCAACTGCTGCGGTGTATAGAGTTTTTTGTTGCGAAATAGAGCACCAAGCTTCTGGAGGGCTGATTTTGCGATGTTAGCAACGTGGTCATGCCAGGACATTTTGCTGTTGACCGAGATACCCAGCAGTCCGATTGACGAGGATGAAGGAATGGTCGACCCTGCCATAATGATGTCAGGGCCCGCTGTATTGGCCCTCTTGGTAAACGTGGCTGTTTGGGTCTTTGCTGCATTGAACTGGACCAAATTTCGGTCGCCCCAAGTTTGAACTTTCTCCAGGTCTTGATTAATTGCTGTAATCTGCTCCTGTCTGCGGTGATGAGTCTCAGTCGCTGGTTAGGGTTTTTCTGATCTAAAGTGGGAGACAAGGGTACTGTCATCTGCAAAACTGTAAACAGGATTATTTGTTTCGGTCAGCAGGTCATTAATATAGATAAGGAACAGAGTTGGTGAAAGTATTGCGCCCTGAGGCACGCCCGCGTTGATGGTGAATGTATCCGAGATGTGTCCATCGACTGCAACGTGCAAAGATCGGCTCTTAAGGAGACTGGCAAGCTAGCTGCAGAGAGAGGCTGGCAGTCCGATGGACGGTAGTTTGTTGAGCAGTCCGTCATGCCAAACTCTGTCAAATGCCTTTGAAATATCCAACGCAATCGCTCGAGACTCTCGGTAGTTCTCAATTGCCCTACTCCATATATGAGTGACATAGGCCAATATATCTCCTGTCGATCTCTCTTTGCGAAAGCCGTATTGATTATCGCTGATTATTTTGTTGTTCTCGAGGTACTTGAGTAGCTGCTGATTAACTACACGTTCCATGACTTTGGAGATTATTGGAAGCAAGGCAATTGGACGATAGTTTGAGGGCGTGGTTTTCTTGCCTTTTTTTGGAACAGGTTGCACTCGAGCGACTTTCCAAGAAGATGGATAAATCCTTTTTCCGTGAGACAGAGAAAAGAGCCTGGAAAAAACGGGTGTTAGTTCGTTGGCGCAGTTCTTTAAGACGATGGCAGGTATTCCATCCGGTCCTGATGTCTTTTGCGTATCCAGATTTTTAAGGATTTTACGAATATCGCGGTGATGAAATTTGACTTCTGCCATGGTAGTGTTGATGTTCGATATGGTGGGGAGAGTCTTGCCTTGGGGGACGTCTAACGTACAGTGCGAAGAAAACATTGGCGAGCATGTTTGCTTTTTTTCTTGGCTGTAGTCGCCGTGATGGCAAGTTCGTCCGTCAAAGGTGGGAGAGACGTTTCTGTAAAGTTGTTACTTACTGCCTTTGCTACCGACCAGACATTCCTGGAGCCACTGGGGCATTGCAAAAGTTTATTCCTGATCCTTTGATTGTGTTTGTCCTTAGTTTCGTCGATAACACGCTTGCATTCGTTTCTCGCTTCGACAAAATAATTGCGATTTTCAGCGGTCTGATTTTGCCGCCAGTACTTGTAGGCTTGCTGTTTCCTACCCACAGCTCTTTTGCATCTTCTGTCGAACCAGGGCTTTCCTTTTGATGGTAACTTGATGGAATTTGGGACGTATGCTTCCATTCCTTAGGAGATTACTTGCGTGATATTTTCGCAGCAGACTGACGGGTCGTCAGCGCCAAAGCAGACGTCGAACAAAAGAAAATCTAGGTCGAACTCCCTTAGATCGTCCCAGTTTGCAGAATTGTAATGCCAGATTTTGCGAGGCAATGGTCGGTCCTTCTGTATGAGTGGCAATTCATAAACCGTTGTAATAAGTTTGTGGTCGGAAGTACCTAATGGCGGACCAACTGTAACTGTGTACTGGTCAGGATTGGTGGTTAGGAAAAGATCCAGGAGGGCGGCGAATTCGCCCCTCTCTGAGATTCGAGTTGGTTCGTCTACAATTTGGGTAAGCCCGCAGCTGATGGCGAATGCTTCAGCCTCTCTACCTTCGTTGTCGGTATTGTTGTGATGTTTGAGCCAGTTGGTGTTGTGGGCATTGAAGTCTCCCAGAACGATTATTTCTGAACTGGGGTAATCAACCTGTATTGAGTCAAAAGTGGTAGCTAGGTTGAAAAAAAGCTTTGGTAGGCTCTATCGATCGGAGGGCGATAGAGACAACATATAAACTTGTTTAATCCCTTGGCGGTGAACTTGAGCCACATGACGTCAAGGTGGTTCGGTTCGAGTGTTTCCTCGCGGTGACATGAAAGGTCGCTTCGGACAAAAAGGCATATTCCGAACTTATGTCTAAATCGGGTATGTAAGCCGTAACCAGGATAAGGGTAGTTCACTGTTATTGTTGTAGAACATACTTGTGTTTCTGTAAGGGCTAGTATGTGTGGTCTATTTGCATGTAGATGTTGGTGTACCGAATTTATGTATGTGTAGTAGTTAAACGTTCTGCTTGTCATTTCTGCACTGCGGATTCGATTCCCATCGGTCGCGACAGATGTCTTGTTTACTTTTTTTTAAAGATGTTTGTTTTTTATTCGTTTTTTTTTTAATTTTGAGTAAGCCTTGGTTTAGTTTTGGTTAGTTGCGCTCCCGTAGCGAGCGGAGGGCCATGCAAAGCCATAATCCATAATAATACCTATTCTTGTTTCTCCATTGCGCATGCACGGCTTTCGAATAGAAAATTTAGTAGGACCGCGAAACGCTTGTACTGTACTGTGGTGTGCAGAACAGTTGTTCAGTGTTCCCCCTTAATATTTATCTATGACAGTGACTTAAAGCAAAAACGATAAACAAGGCTTGTGAGTGACCCCTTTGTTTCTCCAGCAGAAGCATTTAAACAGTTTCGAAATTATGTCTTGCAATTTGGTAAATAACAAGGGTAAGCCAATACCACAGTTAATAATTCGTCTGGAAAGGTTGCCACATACAGTTAAAGAAGAGAATTATTCTCAGTTTGATCCACTTAATGCATCTAGGATTAAAGAAGAAAATGATCAGTATCAGTAAGTACACAACAATGCTAAATTATTTGATATTTCCATGCTTTGTTTGAGGCTGATTACTTATTTACTTGTGAGTTTTTCTTATTCACTGCCATACATTTATTTAATTCATTGACTGAAGTATCAATTTGTAACGACCATTTGTCATCACTCATAGTTATTGCACTCGTACTCATCAAATTCTTGTCCTTATCCTACAAGATGCAGCACCTAATTTGAGCTCTTTTGGTGTAGGGGAGTGCATAGATTGTGAAATAGCTTCCATTGTTGTGTTTGTGACATACTAACTGTTCTATAAACATTTGGATTTTAACAACATAGATAGTACTATAAACTATAATACATTGCATAGTTTTCTTCCACGCACTTATTTTAGAAAGCCAGTGGTCGTGACATGGCTTAGAATCAGACAAAGTCACGATCACCCCTAATAAGCTGGTGAATTGCCCTGCCTGCAAGGTGCAGAGCTAAAAATCAAACAAGAACAATGTGCAATTAGA
This sequence comes from Pissodes strobi, assembly GCA_016904865.1. Classification (NCBI taxonomy): domain Eukaryota; kingdom Metazoa; phylum Arthropoda; class Insecta; order Coleoptera; family Curculionidae; genus Pissodes; species Pissodes strobi. The sequence goes on from MU185078.1 coordinate 121,993, forward strand.
AATAATTCTGAACCAGGAATTGGCAGAAAAAAAGAAGTATGATGAAATTTCACTTTTTTTAACCATAGCTTATCTCTATTTTTGGAAATTTAAGATCTTATCACCAAACTATTAGTTAGTTTTTCTCAAATTAAGCATTCATTTATGACAATCCAGCCAATTTTTTACTTTCATTACACCAAACTCGCATGATCTGTGACCTCGTCATCCGCGTAGGAAGTAATTGTACCTATGTCAGGATTCGTTAGAAAATTAATAGGGCAAGTTTACTATTAATTATGTAGAAACAAACCAGGGGTCAGTTAGGTCACTTAGATGTTTGCTATGTTCTCATGGTTTGAAAATGCATGTTGTTAACTTTACAAAACTCACCTACATTTTGGACTATGCATGTTCAAATGTTAGTGGTATTGTGTCCTGCTCAATACTGACTGTCAGACCACAAGGCAGCTTTTTGTAAATTTCGCCTTCCCGAAAAAAACAAATAAAACCCAATAGAATAAGATTTGGTCCCATTTTCTCCAAAAGGAACTTTCAGGCATTCTCAGACTCTTGCGTAGATATTAACTGGCCAATACTCTGTGATAACAATAATCCCTTACTCACCTTTTACCTCAAACTCAAGGACATTTTTACTAAGAAATTTCCCCTTGTATATATTAAATCAAAAGCCATAAAACCTTGGATAACTAAAAGCCTAAAAGTTTCATCTAAAAATTTGAGATGTCTACACACGTTAAGGAAGTTTTTTTAGACAATAATTTTTTGGTGTAGCAATATGCCCATGCTGTATCTCAAATTTTTATTGTCCTAAAAAGAATAATAAGAACAATTTGTAAAGCTAATTATTTGTATTTATTTATAGAATTTTGAATTGTCCATAGGGCAATGACAGCGATGACAATGTAAACAAATACCTGTGGGTTATGGGTATTCATAAACATACACTTTATTTATTTTTACATTTTGACTCATACTTAGTAGTATCACATAATATTACATAAGAAAATATTTTATTTTATAGAGAATTCAATGCAAAGATATGTAATGATGACTATTTGATTAAATCGGACTTCATAAGTCACGAGGAAGTTGACATTAAAAGTGAAGATGAAGAGGACATGTTGGAATCCAAGTAAGAATTTTAACATTGTGATAATCATTCAAAGGTTTAAATATCGGTAGATTCGTGAAAAAATCGCTAGTTTTTCTGTTAATA
>MU185079.1:0-18236 GCA_016904865.1 Pissodes strobi
GCGGAGACTTAATAATTAACTGAGGTATATGGGACAAATTTGAAATAATATCACTCAATTGATAGATTATCAGGGAAAATCTGCTTTTCCCAACCGCATTTTTCCGATTTAAGGTAAAAATTTCCTAAAAGAATTAAATTCTCCTGGAATTAGCAGTCAGGCAACCACAGAGAGTATTGTGGAAAAGCGCAGAGATAAAGTGAATTACGGGAAAAGGTGAAGATTTTCAAGGAAATATCGGCAAAGTACAATGAATGAAATGGGACACGAATTTTAGTTTAGAATATTTCTGAAAATGAAATATTTTTAACATCAATTTGAGCCAGTATATACAGTTAAAGAAAAGAAAAAGAGAAGATAGATGTACGAATAAAACAGCTTTTAAGCACCATAATTGAAAGAATTTGGTGCGCCCACTTTGTACACCCTAAAATTTGACTCTAGGAAACCACTTTCCGATTGGCAACTCTGCTGGGGAGGGACATAGTATTGGCCGAGACAAGGAAGAGACTGGTAACTCGCCCCGTAAATTTATCTACTAGTCTTTATCTCTTTTTGTCTCACGTAACTTCCTATACTTATATCCTTGTAATTCATCTATGCAAGCGAACGTAGATAGAGCAGTCATCGCTTTTCTCGTGGTTGCCAAGTTGTCTCCAGTTTCTGTATATAAATTTTGATGTTCTTTTTTTGCTCACGCTTGATTAAGAATCAAAAGATATATACCATGAATCAAAAATTTCCAAAGCGCTGCACCAGAACGGTGACGGGCGCCGATGACGAGCCAAGTTTGGAATTTCTGTAATGGCGTATTTATTTAATTGAACTTCTAAATTTTGATGAAATATAGAAAAAAAGAAAAGATGATTAATTTGAATTTGGCGGGCAAATGAGAGCGTCCGCCTCGTGCACCATCTTCGTTCACTTGCTCTGAAGACAGCCAAAGAAGGCAAGGCAGCTTTCTCTATTTCTCCCGGATGGTTTATTAACATTGAGTTACGCGTCTCTCCCTTGTCTATGAAATGTAACGTTGGTGCCCAGAAAAGAACTTGCAGTGTTGTCAGAGGACATATAATTCGCCGATTTTAACAAAATTTTATTCATTTTGGAACATTGACAAAGTTGAAAATAATGTAATTAAATAAGTGAAGAACTAAATCGTTATAGATACAAGAAAGAAAAATTTAACAGACAATAAAAGTGAAAAATTCCTGTGATATATATTTTTTTAAATGTAATATTCTAATAACTACGTAAAACTTTAAGTATGAATTATTCAATAAGTATATGGGTTTTTCGAGTTTCGACTTATCGATGCTCTGTGTATATTGATATATCAATTATCGATATATAACTATATCGATACTCTACTGTCCTGAGCCATGAACCACAGAAGAAATAAAGGGAAATTGAAGAGAAACGTGAGGAATTACAGGGAAATATCGCGGAAATACAATTAATAAAGTGAGACACAAATAAATATGAAATATAACGTTGATAGGGCAACTATAGTGTTTAGCATATTTGCAGTGTTGCCTTTGATCATTATTTTTAGAAAGTCGCTGAAAATAATTATTTTTAAATTTGGATCAAATAAAGCATAAGATTAAACTTTCGGCAAAAATCTTAGAATACTTGTACATTAATAATAAGACTTGTATTTTAATTACTGTTCAGGATTGATTTGTAAGAAAGAAATTCTTTCAACAAAGGGGTGATTTACCCCTTTAATCCCCTATAAAGAACTGCTAAACTACAGTTTAGAATTAAATTGGAGCCAAAAATATAAGCTGTTACAATATAAAAGAAAAATTTATAAAAATATTGTCATAAAGATACTTTAGAAATGCTTAGGTAGAGGAGTACCTACCTATTGGAGATATTCGACAAAGTGAAGGAAAGTATAAAGGTGTACGGATAAGGATTGGGAAGTATAGAGAAGAGATGCATGGGGAAGTACTTGAGGTGTACGTGAGAGAAGGAAGAAATATAAGTATGTAAGGCCAATAACGGAAAGTAAGCAGTGATTTATCTCTCTAATTATATAAAGTGACGCGAAAACAAAACAAAACATTTAAAAATTTCCCATTTTGAAGTAGCATAATACCTTAGTTCAATTATCATATTGTTTGTCCCACTATATTGATGCATAATGTTTGTTTATAACATTTAAATATCGCAACTAAATGCTGATTGTCAATATACTTAATAGTTTGGTTTCGATAAAACTAATTTCTTTCTCCCCTTATATCCGCACGGGCAACTTACGAATATAACTTTGAACAGGCCCGTACTTAGCTATTTTTTCTGAAAGGAAATTTTTTGAAAAGTGATAACGCTAGAAAATGTAATTTGTTTTAATATCCCTCCACTAAAATGGTTTAAAAAATGGCGCTGTGTTAAAAAAACCAAGGGACTGAGGAGCAAGAAGACGAAAAGGCGGGTATAAATAAAGCGCCTAGAAATACTGAAGGAAAAAAATTATCAAATCTCAAACTTAATATTGGTTTTAAAAATTCAAATTAAAAAAAAAATAATAGTTTAGAATCAACCAATTTGAAAATATTTATTTCGCGAAAATCAAGATTTGAAAAATATACTTTGAGGAAATTACTTTGATTGAAAATTTTTCGGAAAAATTAAAGAATCGCAAAAAATGGCTAAAACAAGGATTGGAAAAATCGAGAAAATGTTCTTTGCCTCAACTTTACGAGGAATCTCTGTTTCTACCGCCCAGGTTATCTAAAACTACTATTTACAAAGGTACTTGGCTAGACAACTCGGTACTGCACGTACCGTTGCCGCTTACAGATCTCAACATGAGCTATTACGAGCCGCTTTCGATTTGACTTTGGTTCTTTTCGTCTGTCTTGGACATTGTTTTCTCGTCCGTATGTCTTTTCGCAATCTTGCCCGTTGAAGCTGGGGTTACAAATTTGGCCGCTTCCGCTTGATCCTTATCGGACCTGTCCCATCCGTGGTGCTCGTCATGATGGTGATGATCATCATGATGATCGGGCGTCGGGAACCATTCCTGTATTATGACAGGTTTCCAGATCTCTTTCCACCCAGGAACCCAAATTTGTTTGTAGTCTGGCACCCAGATTTTCTTCCAAGCCTCTTTCCATTCCAGTTTCTTATCTGGGATCCATATTTGCTTCTTTTCCGTTTTCCAGACCTGTTTCCAGGCCTCTTTCCATTCAAGCTTCTTGTCCGAAACCCATATTTGTTTTTTATCCGTGCGCCATATCTGCTTCCAAGCTTCTTTCCACACCAGTTTCTTGTCATCGACCCAGATTTGTTTCTTCTCTGTCCTCCAGATTTGTTTCCACGCCTCTTTCCATTCTAGTTTCTTGTCTTTAACCCAGATTTGCTTTTTGGCCGGCTTCCAATATTTTTTCCAGGCTGCTTTCCAGATTAGCTTCTTTTTCCAGATGTCGTGGGCGGTGTATTCGCTACCGTCGTGGTCTTTTCCTAGGAAGTGGTCACCGTGGATGCCTTCTTTGACCCATACGGGGTACCAGTACTTTTTCCACGCAGGTACTTGTATGTCTTTCCAGGCCGGGACGGATATTTCCTTCCATACAGGCTTCCAGATTTTTTTCCAGTCGGGAACCTATTAAAATATGAAAAATTAAACATTTTACGAAGTTTCAAGGAAGTTATAAAAGGACTAATGATCTTAATTTGTCGCCTTAAAGTTTTTATAGCAACCGATGTTGAATTTTGAGTGGTTCGAAGTTGATTCATGTTAGCAAGGACTGCAATATATATAAAAAAATATTGAAGCATTGAACCAAATTGCACTAATTGCAATAATTTTTCAACTTTTAGATATAGCGAAACACAATGTTTTAGTTTACATTCGAAATCATTTACCTGAATTTCTTTCCATGCTGGTACTTGAATAGGCTTCCAGACTGGCTTCCAAATCTTCTTCCAATCCGGAACTTGTATCTCCTTCCAGGCGGGGACTTTTATCTCTTTCCACACGGGTTTCCAGATTTTTTTCCAGGCCGGCACTTGAATCTCCTTCCAACCTGGCTTTGTCGTCGGCACCCAAATAGGTTTCCAATACTTCTTCCACTGGGGCTTCCAAATTTTCTTCTGGGCAGGTTTCCAGATCTTCTTCCAGCCTTTTTTCCAGGTGACCTTCTTCTTCCAGTATCCTGGATCGTGGTGGTGATCGTGATGCTCGTCATGGTGATCGTGATGATCGTAATGATCGACGTGGTGGTCATGGGAGTGGTCTAGCACGTGGTGGTGCTCGACATCTGCAACGTGCTGGATGTCTACTCCTCCGTGGAGACCACCTGCGAAACCACCATCGAGTCCGATTCCTCCACCTGCAAAAACGTGCAAAATATTTAAAAGGTGATCTTGTCTAAGTGTGAAACTATGAAAGATTTTGATTCTTTTTAACCTTAAGTAATCCATACTGCGTGATAAAAGGATTATAGAAACAAATATATCAACTCTTTGACAACAGTGTGTTTAGAGCTCCGGATTGAAATATCGCCATATGAGTATAATCATCTATTTCGTATATACATTTTATGCTTATAGCTCACCTGCATGTCCAGCATCTACTTGGTGTACGTCGACATGTTGCACGTCCACGTTTCCAGCGTCGAAAGACACGTGGGCGGACGCGTCTCCGCCGAATGCGACGCCTCCAGATCCGGAATGGCCGAAACCGGCGTCTCCAGCTCCGGAATGGCCGAAACCGGCGTCTCCGGCACCGGAATGACCGAATCCGGCATCCAGGCCTCCTCCGCTCAGTCCCGCAGCGGGAGCTGGATAGTCATAACCGACTCTTTTTTGAGCTGTACTGAAATATTCGAATAGAATGTAAATGCAATTATTGTTTTCAATTTTTTAAGCAAAATAATAGCGGTACAAGGGGAAGATTTTTGGATAATGAGAGTAGTAAGAAGATGTTAAGTCTTATAAATAAATTATTATTTTAAATAACTTGTGGAGTTGAACCTCGCGATAGAATAGAAACACGTGCGTAAGTCCACTTAATTAATTACATCTAGCCACAGAAGAGTAATTATTGAGCTTGACCAAAGACAATTCACGTAAAATGTCTTTGGTTTGACCAATAACGCATTGCCATCAGTTTACCAATATCTTTACGGTGCAATAAATTGCTTTCAAGTGTCTTGGTGGTTCAGTGGTTAGATGCTGTGATACGACGGACCGGGTTCGATTCCCGTCGAAATTTTCTTTTGCGTTTTTTAGGTTATATTTGTAAAAAGTTTTTTCTTCATTTTGGGCATGCCTTGGGTTAGTTTTGGTTAGTTGGTTATGCCCCCGTAGCGAGCGAAGCGAGCGGAGCGCTATGAGTGAAGTGAAAAATATTAGATATTCTAAAATAGTAAACAAACCCTCTAAACAGTGAACTAACCAGGTCATTGCGTTATTGATCAAACTCATTGGTTTCCGTACTGCGGCTAGCTCCAAGTGTAATTATTAATGACTCGAAAAATTAGCGTTTACTTGGGGGTTCTTCAATTCCAATCGACAGATCACGGGTTCGACCCTCACAAGACTCTAGGAGTTATATAACAATTTATATACTTTAATGACTTAATGTTTTGTTATATTGTTTATGGATATTCAGCAAAAAATAAATAGAAACCTTTATAAAATGCTTATGCTTTAAATTCTTTCGTTTATAAGATACAGAGTGTTAAAAATGTCTAAAAAAATCAATTTGTGTGTAGTGTTGACTTCTAATGACAGTTATCAAATTTTAAAAGAAACAGTGGCGTACAAGCTTACTACAAAATTTTTCTCAAATATGGGTTTTTGCACGCCACTGGCAAACACTTCTTCTTATGGAATATTAACTTGTGCTGAATTTAATTTTTGTGATATTTTTTTGAAAAACTAATTTTCGAAGAAATTTTTAAAACTGTCTTTTAATCGTAAGTGGTCAGAACATAGGTGTACCTGTTTTTGATTTATTTTTTTCTAAGGAATTGGAGGATATTATTTGAAATATACTGTATATTTGAGAGTTTCAATAAAACGGCTTTTAGCGCTTGGATTTTTGAAGGAACGAAATAATTTTAATTCTTTCTTAATAATTATTCTGCCGCCTCCTTAAATATATTTTACTTACTTTGTGTTAGTTGCAGTCTTTTCCTTTATGGAACTCTTGGCGACTACTGCTTTGGCGCTTGTCCACGTAACATGGAGTGTTACCAATAAGGTAACCTATAACAAAAACGTTTATTGGTTTTCCTTAAAATACAATGAATAAAACCATTTAGTTTCCAACTTGATAAAGAATGTAGGTACTTATATGAATATTTGCAAGGCTTATTTCGTGATCATTTTCATCCATATTAGGTATATACCTATATGGAGTTACAAATGAAACAAGAACTGTCAATATACCATTCACTCAAAATCTGTCATTTATTCAATATGCGAGAGTGAGAGCTATGTGTGTGGATCGTAGTGGTCTTGCCTATGATTTTATTTACCACGGTTCAACGACTGACTTTGACAAGGAAATGCTGTCAAATATTAGTCTGGGTGCAACTGTAGTTCTGAGGTCGTTTGAAAATATTACAAACCTTACCTCTGTTTTTACAATTATTTTCCAACATATACGATGTTCACGAATCCTTCATGATAAGCAAATTTACGCTCCTGGGACTGCAGGGAGATTAAATCGTTTTGACAATCCTCCTCTGAAGATGAACAAAAAGAAACAGAAGATACAGCGCAGAAGCGATAAGTGAAGATTGATTCTTTTATGTAAATAGCTGGACAATCAAACTGTTGTTTTGGGATCAAATTTCGTTGGCAAAGGCGATGAAGACCTGTTATCAATATTCATTAAAATATTCACATTTTGTATATATAACTATTAATAGATGGGCGCGATATTACTGACCTATAATTTAATATAAGAGTAAGATTTTAATAGTTGCAATCATAAATAATGATATATATCAAGTATAATTATTCGGCCGATTACTGGCCTTTAAGCATCACGTTTATACGCGGTATTAAGCAATTTTTCTTCCGCATTGGCGAATTATCATCATGTTTAGTACCTATGGCGTTTTGAGAGAAAGCGTTATGTCGAGAGTGAACTTGCCAATGAACCCACATATTATCTCATTGGTTACTTAAATATATTTTTTAAAGATTTAGTACACGACGGCGACGTTAAATATTAAATGAACTCTGTTACTTCTGCATTGCGTGGTATTATTTCTAAACATAATATAGGTGCTTACTTCGATTAAATATTAACTTTGTATATTCTTAGTCTAAGTTAAATTTGCTTATCACCTTAGCGAATACATTTTCCACGTCTAAAGTGCATACTTTGTGGAAACATATATTTTCATCCTAAACTAGAGCTGATTATTATCAAAAAAAAGGAAATGCCATGTAGCTTTAAAAAAAATAGTTACTTACATCAAACAAAATTAATAAATAAACTAAAAGGGACAATTAAGACAAAGCTATATACTCAAATACTATACTCAAATGCTCTTTATTCATACGTATGCCATAGTAATATGGATGTACATGTCATAGAGTGCCCAAAAGAGCAACAAAATCATTAGAGCAAACAAACAATTTGATAGAGAATTCAGTTAAAAAAAAGTTTAAGAAAGTGAACACTAAAACCTAAGAACTAATATTAATCTAAGAACTATCAGATCATAAAAACAGTAATTAAACAAAATAAGACAAAATAAAATATTGTATATAACAAAATACAAGCATAAAATACTGGAGTGGAGAGCTGTGTATACCAGTTCACAGTTTATATTTACACCACTTCTACAAGATAGGGGAAGTCGGACATATATATTTAGATATGGTGTAATATGAACCAACCAGCAAAATGTCCTTTACTTTATTTTTAAATTTAGGAAATGAAAGATTTTTAACATCAGATGGCAACCTGTTAAAAAACTTCTTCCCTGCATACAGGGGTAACTTTTTAAATTTACTAGATCGATGAGTGTCCAAACAAAATAGGTCTCTAGACCGAGTGCGATAATCATGAAAACTGTGTCCTCTTTGGTAGTTACTTTGGTTTTTTTTTTAAAGAACATCAGCACCTTAAATATGTAAATACAAGGAAAAGTCAGTATTCTGTACGTGACAAAATAAAGTCTGCATGTTGATCTGCAGTCGATGTTAAACAACAGTCTAATTACCCGTTTTTGAGAAATAAAAATACGTTCGCTATCTGCACAGCTCCCCCAGAGAATTACATTGTAACTCAAATGGCAGTAGATTAAAGAGTAATAAACACTAATAAGATCACCACCATTGAGGCCATCTCTAAGTACTGATTGCAAAGAATCCAGTTGATTTTTTTTAGCGACATAATCAACATGAAATGCCCATAATAATATGTCGTCCGGGTGAAGGCCCAGAAATTTTGTTGTACTGCTATGTTTAATTATCGATTCATTTTCAACTATAGGAACATTTTTACGAGCTCTAAAGTGCATGTAGACAGTCGTTTCCATGTTGAGAATTACGTTGTTGCGCCCGCACCAATGACTAAATTCCTCAGTCACAACTTGGACTGCCTGTCGTAACTCACAGCGATCATTCGCCGACACCATCACTGTGGTATCGTCTGCAAACATGGTTACCTCACCAGTGCTCAGACCGTCAGCAACTTCATTGACAAACAACAGAAACAGTAAAGGCCCCAGCACCGACCCCTGAGGCACCCCCACATCCACGTCATACAGATCTGACATACTTTCATCAATCTTCACATATGATTTTCTATCAGTAAGGTATGAGGCCAGCAGATCAAGAATTGGTCCCCGCATACCGCTTGCATGTACTTTAATGAGCAAAAAGTTTATATCAATGGTAACAACGCCCGAGACAGATCGAAAAATGGCGCAGCAACCTGCCCCCCCCTGGCAAGGTTGAGGAGAATTGACTCCAGGAAGCCGGCAGCAGCAGTTTCGGTCGATCTACCTCATTAAGAATCTGAAATTTATTAATGAAATCAATCACTCTGGAACAAATGATTTTTTCCAAAACCTTAGATATCACACTCAAAACAGCAATTGGCCTATAGTTGTCAACGTTTGTAGGATCATTTTTCTTGAATATTGGTGTAACTACACCTATTTTTAACTGAGGCCCCTTGCTTGTACATTAAGTATGATAGATAAGCTAAAGGAGTCGATAATTCACACTTTATGGCCTTTAATATTTTATATGTTATCAGCACCGGTGCTATTTTTGAGCTTTAAGCTCAGTATAGTCTCAATTATTTCATCGGGCTCCACCGTGTTCCAGAAGAAGCTATTTTGAATCTACTTTGCAGGCAAAGTGCATTTGTCTGATACTTAGTGTATCACCAAATTTATTAGATAAGGATGTCTGTGCAATTGATGCGAAATAGTTACTAAATACATTAGCTACCTTGTTGTTGTCATCAAGTAGGCTACCATCTACTTTTTCGGTGATATTATGTCTCCTTGACCTTCCCAAAGTGTGATTAACAATCTTCCAGATATCCTTTTGTTTATTGTGGCTGTTGGAGATTATGCTTCCATAATAATTGCTTTTGGTTTGTTTAACCAAGTTCCCATGTTTGTTCTTCTCGATTTTGTAAATAGCAGAAAGGTTAACATTACTAGTTTGCTTTAGCAACCAAAACATATTTTTTAAGTCTTTGCTGCTTTTGACTATTTCAGGGGTGACCCATTTGTTATTATATTCAGGTTTTTTTTTTGTTTTTTGTTTTTATTGGGACATTAGCTTCAATCACCCAGCTCAATGTAGTGAGAAACCTCGTAAACGTATTTTACCCAAACTGTAAACTTGGTCGACACTCATTCCTGCAATGTACATGTCACTGATAATATTCTGGATGTGTTTCATTTATGTTATAGGGGGTTAGGTTAATGCTACATGACATGGCAAGGTGATCACCAATATTGCCCTGTATGACTCTAGTGGAAAACTCACCAACATTAATATTTGTGACTATGTAATCATTTTTTGTTTGAGGCAATACGTTTTTGGTATTGTTTAACTGAATTCTAGTGGGCTCTGTAGATGTCACATGAAGATTAAAACTATTAATCAGGTCTAAGAGAAGAAGCTTGTCCTTTGAGTTTGTAAGGTAATTCACATTAAAGTCACCACACAAAATAGGGGTCTTAGCTTTGCAGGGTCTTTCTAAAATGCCTTGGCATTTGGTAAGAAAGGTAGACATTTTGCCGGTTGGTGGTCTATAAATACAAATTATGCCTATCTTGATATTACCAATGATTGCTACACATGCACAAACTTCAATATGAAGTTCTTCGGAAAAATATTACAATTTATAGTTTTTGTTGTTATGTTCTGACTTACGTATATTGCTGAGCCCCCCATGTATGGAGTCTGTCCTGTAGAAGCTGGTGGCTAGTTTGTAGTCACTGAAATCAGCCACATGAATAGTGTCCTCATCACACCAGTGCTCTGTTAACAGGTAATACTAGGGTTTTCTTGCTTGGTGAAGATTTCAAGACTGTCAAATCTGTTTGAGATGCCTTGGACATTTATGCAGCATAAATTCATTTGTTTATTTATCCTGCCATCCTTTTCTTTTAATTCAATCCCAGAAGTTGCGGGCTTCTGTGGGCTTATACAGCCCAAACTGCCTAGGGCCCTCTCTTGACCTGGTTGCTCATTTGTTAGGACCTTTCTGTTCCCGGTTGAATCTGTAAGCCTGTTGAGTGATATTTGGTTTCCTGTAGCCGTAGAAACTGTGATTTTGTTTATATGTAGGTTCGTTACACTGTCCTTCAAACTTGGGTGTAGGTTTGCGAAATAAATAGTTTGCTATCTCAATTCCAGTTGGCCAGACTTGCGGGTTTAATATTGTCTCAGATATGTCCTTATCTACACCAACTTTAAAACAATTATGAGATCCTCTTCTGTTTGGAACCTGTCCGATACTGAAATCGTGATCCGGAAATTTACCACTTAGATATGTTTGGAGATCCTGGGCAGTATATGAAGTTCTATATTTTGTTACAAAGAACCATACTTTTTCCTTAGCTGCCAAATTCAGATCACAATCTCCAGTTCCAACAATTATCTTAACGTTGCCAAGCTTTTGAACATTATTCATTACTGTTGCTGTTTGGCAACTTAAATGGCATGTGATACTTGCTGTTTGGTAACCTTCCCTGTTGGTTGTTTCAGATTGGCTGATGGGCTTTGTACCTCATGCTCTGATGGTAAATTTGGGGATAGCTTTCTCCCGAGCAAGTTAGAAATTGTATTGTTGATCGGAAGATTGTAGCAGAGAGGAGTTTTGCTTTAGTTGGACATCCAAAGCAAGAAGCTTTCCATCTAGGGCATTTTTAATTTTTCCATCTCCTTGATGTAGCTTGAGTTAAGTTGTTTGAAGGTGCTTGATATTGTTTTCTCGATTTCTTCTCTTATTTGGACTGGTGAAGGTTGCCTTTTCTTATCCATTATCAATGATTTGCAGTCTCTGCAGGCAAAAAGTAAAGTTCGCTGCTTACTGAGTTGCGTCACACGACACTCTGAAGTAGAGAGTTGGGAGCAAGTTGAGCAGTGTAGGCCATTACAGAAATCACAGGACATTTTATACTTGATTTCCTCCTGCGAAAGGGACTCATCACACTTCGAACACGACATTTCAGGATTATGTGCAGAAAATACTGGTTTATTAGTTTGATTCTTCACAGCATGCCATTAACACCCCAGAACAATTTGCAATTGCATTGACAAATTCGGGGAAACAACGAGAATGAGTCAATAATACAATGGCTCACTCCGACCAAAAAAACCCACGGTCATTATTGTGATTTTTTGCACCAAAAACGGCAGGTCTTCATAAAAATAATTATGCCAAAACAAAGCTTAACCATTTCAGAGTTGCTCCTGATAAAAAAAATAATTAAACACTGCTTTACTTTTCGCGATGATTGTAGATAACTTCGACGAGTTTAGCTACAGGTTAGGTTATTCAAACAATTGGTATGATTTATGCTTTCTATAATAGTCGTCCCATAAAACGTATTTTACCCACACCGATCAATACGGCTTTCGCAAAGAGAGATCGACAGGACATATATTGGCCTATGTCACTCATATATGGAGTAAGGCAGTTGAGAACAACGGAGAGTCTCTAGCGATTGCGTTGAATATTTCAAAGGCATTCGACAGAGTTTGGCATGACGGACTGCTCAACAAACTGCCGTCCTTCGAACTGCCAGCCTCTCTCTGCAACTGGCTTGCCAGTTTCCCTTAAGAACCGATCTCTGCAGGTTGCAGTTGATGGACACATCTCAGACACATTCACCATTAGCGCGGGCGTGCCTCAGGGCGCAATACTTCACCAACTCTGTTCCTCATCTATATTAATGACCTGCTGACCGAAACGAATAATTCTGTTTACAGTTTTAAAGATGACAGTACCCTTGTCTCCCAATTTAGATCAGAAAAACCTTTACCAGCGACTGAGACTTATCACCGCAGACAGGAGCAGATTACAGCAATTAATCAAGACCTGAAGAAAGTTAAAACTTGGGGCGACAGAAATTTAGTCCAGTTCAATGCAGCAAATACCCAAGCAGCCACGTTTACCAAGAGGGCCAATACGGCGGGCCCTGACATCATTATGGCATCAGGATCGACTATTCCTTCATCCTCGTCAATCGGACTGCTGGATGTCTCGGACAACAGCAATATGTTCTGGCATGATCACGTTGCTAAGATCGCAAAATCAGCTTCCCAGAAGGTTGGTGTGCTATTTGTGCAACAAAAAAACTGTATACACCGCAGCAGTTGCTCTTGCTCTACAAGGCGCAAATAAGACCGTGCTTAGAATATTTCTCACACATTTGGTTTGCCGCACCAAAGCACGCCCTAAAGCTGGTGGATTCCATTCAGAAGAGAGCTGTGCGTGTTGTCAAAGACCCGGAGTTGACCCGGAATCTGGATAGTCTGGAACACCGCAGAGATGTGGCCAAGATGTCCCTGTTTTACAGCTTCTTTCACGGCAGATGTTTCCAGGACACCTAGAACATCGCTTTACAAGAACTCATTTGTGTGGCGCACTGCATCACTGTGGAACGCACTCCCAGGACATCTGTTTCCCCCTAATTACAACCTACAACTATTCAAGAACCGTGTCAATCAACATCTTCGCACATACACCGCTCGTCGAGCGCCATAGGATCTCCCTTTAGTGTGTGTGCCACTACCATAAAAAAAAACCACGAATATCCGGTCGATTGCCCATTAGGTCAGGGGGTGCGTTCTGTTCTACTTTATTTTGTGCACAAAATTTCCAAGCTCTGACCTAACTAGATACCATATTTAATTTTTGGCCAATAATAAGATTCATGAACTTTCCATGTCTAGCAGTATACTAGCTGCTAGACATGGAATGTTCATGAATCCTATTACATGACATATATTAAGAATTTCCTTTCTCTTGTCCTTAGGAACGACAATTTTCCAGGAACTCGTTGTAGCTGAAAAGTTTGGAGTTTTGGTTGTTTTCCAATCTCCAAGAAGGGAATTTCCAGAGTTATCGTATGATCGTACAATTTATCTGCAGTATTAGAAACATTTGGTAAAAGAGGGGAATCAACGGTTCCAACAGCATCAACTGAAACAGATCTGGACTTGAAGTCAGGGACTACATGTTCTTTACCTTTACGATGAAGAAAATTAGGTTCCTTGTAACTAATTCGTCAGAAATACATACAGGTAACTAAAGATAAGGTATACAAGGACCTATTTATGTGGTTTTGGATCAAAATCTCATGAAGATGGTCTGTAAAATTACAGATACGGAGCTAACATAATAACAAATCTTTCTTCTTAACACCTGTTACTATTCACGAAATAATAATCATAATAAAACAAAAATTTAAAAATAACAAAAGCAGAGGATATCATGAAATTTCTAGTAATTTAATAAAAAAAATTTAGTGAAGAACTTGCTGTTCCACTTTGCCACATCTTAAATAATTCTTTTAAACACGGAATATTCCCAGAAAAATTAAAGCTGTCTCTCGTCAAACCACTACATAAAAAAGGTGATCCCGCAATGCTAGAAAATTACCGCCCTATTAGTTTAATTCCAACTTTTACAAAAATGTTGCCCCCGACTGAGCTTTTTCTATTCTGAGAAACTTCTGGTTGACTCGCAGCATGGCTACTTGAAAGGAAAATCTGTGGAGACTGCGGTCTATGAGTTTATTAATAAGATCATAGAGGGACAAGAGGCCAAAAACTTGGCGATGGATGTGTTTCCCGACCTTTCAAAAGCCTTGGATCACTCTATGATGCTGGGCAAGTTGGAGCTGTATGGTTTCAGGGGGCCAGCATTGAACTGGGTAAGTTTATATCTGCTGCACCGAAGACAGAGGGTCATGATGGAGCGAGATGGGGTACGCCATTTCTCGGAGGAGGGTTATCTTACGATTGGCATTCCTCAGGCCTCAGGGAAGTGTAATGGTCCCTTGCTTTTTGTTTTCTACGTGAATAATCTGGCTCCTGAGGTCGTTGATCGTGACTCTCATCTGGTTAACTTTGCGGATGACAGCAATATTTTTGATTCTAGGGTCAACCTTGAATAATCTTCTTAACATCTCGAGTGAACGCTTGAGGGTTGCTCAGGAATGGTTCTCTGGGAATAGGCTTTTGTTAAATAGGGAGAAAACACACTACATATGTTTCAGAACAAAGCAGGGAAGTTCTGAAATTCCAGAGGAAGTCCAGCTTCAGTCGGACACCGTCACTGTTAGCACCAGCACCAGATTTCTCGGAATAGCGGTAGACCAACACTTAGATTGGGTAGCTCAGGTTGGCGAGGTTTGCGTGAAAGTAAATAAAGCTTGCTACGCCTTGAGAGTCATGTCTAAATACCTAAATCTAAATAACTTAAAAACTGTTTATTTTGTAAACTTTCAATCAGTTTTGCGTTTTGGTGTTATGTTTTGAGGTGGGAGCACGGACGCCAACAAGGCGTTTGTGGTACAAAAGATGGCTCGTCGGGTTCTTTTGGGTCTTAACTAGAGGAAGTCGTGTTGGGGGGGGTTCAGGGGGCTCGGGATTTTGGCACTAGTAGGTCTATATGTGGCGAGAATCAGAAAATGAGTATTTGTTTTGGACGTATATATTTTTGAAAAAGGGATCGCTTTGAGTCGTTCTAGCATCGAAAATGTCGCGTCCAATAGAAGAAAAACGCTCTGAATGCTACACTGTTTCGGAAATTTCGGGAAAATGGGCTTTTCAGGACAATTTAAACACATCGATTTCTAAGTCAAACTAATAAAGGGTTTGACGAGGGGCAAATATCTGCCCAAAATGTTGTACACTATAAATTCTTTTTAAACAAATAAATTCTTATAAATCCTCGCAAATTCCCTTAAGCTATTAATAAATCCACAATCAATCACCTATAAATCCTCGTAAGTCCTTAGTAAATCACCGTAATTCTTTCAAGCTGTACAGTACACCATAAATCACAAGACATTTACCTTTGGGATTTTTATCATTTTCTCAAAAAAAAAGCCGAATACTTGACGAGAATATATGCTAAAAACTGTATTAGAAAACACTGGAAATTATGATACCTTTTATACAAGTTAAGCAATTTGAATTTAAGTTTTTGGCCACTTCAAGTTTTGACACTACACGTCAACACTTAATATGTTACTACTGGAATAACGAATATTCTGGAGGAATTAAACGCACATAAAAGATAAGAAATATAAACAAAATTCACCAAAAAATCGCCTTGATCTGTTTGAAAATGCCGATTTGGTGATTTTTTGATTTTCAGTTTGAAATATCTACTTTTAATGGCCAAGGCCAAGGCATAACTTACTATTTTTAAGAAGTCAATCAAGCATACCGATGTGCATAGTTTTCGTAGTAAGTAAGTAACCTTACTTTCCTCAAATCTCTTTTAAAACAATTTAAAAATGGGCCAGAACGAGAGAGATTGGACATTTTTAAAGCGATAATCAGCCGTTTCACCCGATTTTATGGGAGATCTCAAGGTAAAATTTTATTTTAAACATAGCAAGTAATTCCAAAAAAATTCATGTATTTCATACTTAATATTAACCTCGCTCGCATTGTTGAAGTTTCATTTCTGTCACGTGGTCTCAAGCACAACGTTAAAATATTAAATTACATATACCTAAAATTAACAAAAATCTCGTTATTTGATTGGATAGAATAGCGGCAGCAAGAGTACTTTTTCGGCCGCTGTGCTTTTTTATCAACATAAACTGGAACTTCTACTTCGTCTATTGCAAGGAGGATTTCAGTTTTTACACCTAATCTTAGGGTTTTAAAAAATATGATTGTGTATGAGCTGTATAGGTATTATTTGAGGTATTATTTCTTAGTTCTATGAAATATGTAACGATAAGAACGAAAACTAACCTACCTAAACTAAAAATATGCTATTTTTTTATTACCCTATTCTTCTAAACCTGTAACAAAAAATTCCCCTTTTTCCGAAATATTTCACGACAGAAAAATCGTACGACCTTCTCGATGCAAAAATTGAACTCGGCACACCCGAAAGCCTCCTCCTATTGTATTCGAATTGAAAAAGAGCATGCATCTACGACATTTTAGTTTCTTGATTTATTTTTTCGCTTTTATCTCGAAAACGCTTATAACATTTGCATGTTTTCATCATAAAAAATTTTTTTCGTGAACTTATAGAGGGTGGTAACAGAACTATTTTCTTTTTAATTTCTTCTTCCAAATGTTTCGGTACAGAAAAAATGTATGACTTTCTCGATGCAAAAATTGAACTCGGCACACCCAAACTAACCCCCTCCTAGAATATTCGAAACTATAAAGAACATCCGCCTACGAAATGCGCTATTTGATGGCCAAACCTGAAGAAAAATGCTAATTTATGAGACGAAAATTATATTTTATCGAATGCGTGCCTTATTTGACTTCCTATCGAAAAATCCTATAGAAGCATTTCGATCGGCCCTGAAACTGACGTGAACCGATTTACGATATCTCCTCCCGTTACCGAGAAAATTAAGAAAATATAAAAATCAGTTTTGCTCAATAAAAAAAAATATATCGTCGTCGATCAAACGGAATATGGTACATTAAAGTACCCCATAAAACCCATCTTCTTGCCATTTACCGTTTAGTTATACATCTTACCGTTTTCAAATTACAGTCGATTTAATAAAATTTCGTTTTTTTTTTATTTATTTTATTATTTTAAATTTCTCGAATTTTTTATTTGTATTTTTTGTGTTCACCTCGGAAATGGTTAAAGCGGTCCATTTACATGTTACCATCATAAAACTAAAATGTTTAAAAACATGTACAGGGTGGTAAACAAAATTATTTAAAAAAAAATTCTCCTTTTTTCAAAATTTCTCCGTTACCTATTTAATGCCAGACGAAAAATTTTATAAGAAACTTTTTATTCCAAATTAGCACATTTTTCCAATAATTTCATAATAATTCAGATATTCGGGAAAAATATCCAAATAAAAAAAAAAGGCAAAATGTTATTTTTCAAATTACGACGACTAAAGTACGGGTTAGTTTGGGTTAACTCTGCCAGGACGCAGCTCATGAGGTGCTCCTGCCGATCCCAAGCCCGGATAAAAGAGGGGGGTTAAGCATGGGGCTAACAACCCCATCTCGCAAAAAACATACCTGTTATGAACACAAACGAATTGCCTCGGAATAGGACGGATAGTTACATAGTATTGACAGGACTAAATTTCATTCCGATCTGGAATCGCAACCGTGGCATTTTATGTATAACATGGTCAATATAGACGACAAAATTGATTTCTTCATGAATGGCATTCTGGAAACTCTGCATATCCATGCTCCCTTAAAATACATTAAGGGAAAGAAACATCCTTATCGACCATGGATCACAGCTAATATTAGGTTTATGCAGAGGCTTCGAAATGGAGCATTAAATAAATATGGACAAACCAAGCGTCAGGTGGATTGGGAATGCTACAAGCAGTACCGAAATTTAACAACAAGTGCAATAAGATCGGAAAAAAAAGCCAATTTGAATTATAAGTTCAGCAACTCTAATCAAAAACAGAAATGGCAGGAATTGAGAAAGATGAATTTTTATAAAAAAAAAATTAATCAATTACCACAAACGATGCAAAACGTCAATGAACTTAATAAATATTTTTCTGAAATTACTA
>MU185079.1:18636-33574 GCA_016904865.1 Pissodes strobi
GGTACACCCAGTAGATTCTGAGATAAGGTGTCATCTCGTACGATAAATGGGCCACCCTGTACAGGGTTATCCAACGAGGACTAGACAAGGTGGTTTTTTGACATTCCCTGTAATTTTATAAGAAAAACTGAAATAGCAATCATATGTAATTTTCTCCCGCGAATCCGGATATGTTCAGCAAATAAAATAAAAATTAACTTGCATAAGTGTAAAATTGATATAGTTAATCTCAAAATGTTAGAGTTTATATAAGAAAAAGAAATCTCAGAACAATTTATTGAGGATTTTAATAGAAAGCTTACATCACTCACTCCGAGCATCCTCCATTTATAGTGGCACTAATTAAGCAAAAGCGACAGCTATACAGACAAATAAAACAAAATAATAATAGTACATTATACAAAAGACAATTTAATGACATAAATAAATCAATTCACGGACTGATCAAGAATTTTAAGCAAGACAAATGGGTTAAGTGTTTGAGCAACATAAATGGAATGGAGGGAACAATTTACTGGACAGAAATTAAAAAAAAATCACAAAATACAAAACAACAAAGTCACCAATATCATCATTACAACAAGGTAACATTCTTTATGACAAGGACTATGATAAAGCCAATGTTTTCTCTGCATATTATGAAAATTTATATAAGGAGGGACAAGTTGATTGCGATGAACAATCAGCTACAGTAAACGATTGGTTTGAACAGTTTTTCAAAATCAACAAGAAAATAGCATAGAAATTGAAGATAAAGAATATCATGACGTACTTTTCTCTGGTAAAAATACATCACCCGGATATGACAATATAAATAGAAATATTATTAAACAGCTGAGCCCTGAAGTTCATGAAATAATAAAAGGAATGTACAGTTTTTGTTTAAGCAACAGTCTTTTTCCGAATGCATGGAAGAAGGGAGTTGTTATTACTATACCAAAGCCGCAGCTAGACCACTCAAGACCAGAAAACTACAGACTCATCACGCTTGTGCCTGTTATTGGTAAGAGTTTTGAAAAAATTATTCGCAATGGAATCAATAAGGAAATTGGAGAGAAGATACCAAAGCATTAATTTGGATTCAAACGTGGCCATTCTACAACCCATCCTCTAGCGTCCAGTCTGCAATATAATGGGGGTTAGCCCAGCAGCCTTTTTGAATATAAAAAAGGCTTTTGATACTGTCTGGCACAAGGGTATTCTCTTCAAACTTAGCCAACTTCAATGCCCAACTTATTTAATTATGATTATCAAGCAATTTCTGGAAAAGCGTCAGAATATTGCAAAAATAAACGGAACATGTTCACGATTCTTTTCCTATGAGCAAGGAACACCACACGGCTCACCACTTACACCGTTGCTATATAGATTTTTTTGTTATGACATTTTTCCTTCGATAGATTAAGTTTTGCCAGAGATGCCTTACAGTTTGCTGATGATACTTCGATTATAGCTCACCACAAAAATACCAAAAAAGCAGTACAAACTCTACAGATTGCACTTAACAATATCACCGTTTGGTTTCAGAGATGGAAATTAAAAGTAAATCCAGTCAAGACTCAGTGCATTCTCTTTCATCACAAAATTCATAACTCATCACCCACAATAGAAATTCTAAATCATCAACTTAAGCCACAGCCCTATATTAAATACTTGGGCATTAATTTTGATAACAAACTAATTAATGAAAAAGAAAATTATAGCAAGAAGCAAACACTTTCGTTCATTGACTTATAGGAATGAAGGAATAAATACAAGAACTGCTAGCCATATTTATAAAACGCTGTGTCGACCAATGGTTGAGTATGGCCAAGTAATTTTTAATTCCTGTAGAAGTCCTGCACTCAAAACAATCGAAGTAGCTGAACGTACATGTCTTCGCAAAATTACCAAGATTCGACAACCTGCCAATCTATTCCATAATTCGCCCAATGAATATTTGTATTAAAGAACAAATATAGAACCAATTATCCAGAGATTCCAGAAGCTTACAGTCAAATTTAAAAACAGACCCACTAACATTGCTATAATACAACTGGAATGTTCGAAATAAATGGTTGTATAATACAACCATTTATTTTGAACATTCCACCAGATTGTGTAAGAAAAAGACAATATCCGGAAAGAACTGTCTTTCAAATTTTAAACAACATTTAAAGTATTTTACTTTCAATTAAGTTTGTTAGATTAATGTATTGTGTTATATTTGTTATAAGTATGCTTTCTTTTTTTTTCTAATATTGTTATACCTACTCTGTTTTATTGTATTTATTGTAAAAGTATATAGGTTATGTAATCTAGATGGCTGAAAGACCTCGGTCGATAACCTTTTGGACTCTTTTTGTCAATAAAAATTGTTTAATAAAAAAATCTTTTCTCCATGAACCAAGTTTTCTCTTATGTAGCGTGTAGTCCTGGAAATCATGACGTAGATACATTAATCTAAAAAAAAACTAGAATTGCATAGTTGACAAAGTTCTGTAGAATATACCGTCGCTTGGTATCTTTGACCAGATCAAAATGTGAAAGATCCAACCCAAACCACGACGACATTTTTTTCCGTATGCCTTAAGAGCAAACACATGTAAGGAACGGTAAAACGACCGATAAATACCATAACAATCGGCCACTGCCGCACCGGTACCGGTAGACTTTTGCTTTCTTCGACGTCGTCGTCGTCAGCCTTGTCTCTTGGCCTTGCGTTGCTTCATTTCTTCCATTTCTTCTGAAAGACGCCGACGACGTCTAGCGAAAGTGAAACGCCCCACCGAGGCGTCGATATGGGCCCCGAACCTATATAACAAAGTGGCCGTCGGCCAATCGGCATGAGTGATTAGTTTTTCTTTTAAGAAGAACCACCCTTTGTTGTTGGTGTCTGTGGTTCCCAGACCATGAGGGTCCACCGGTATCTAGTGGTTAGTGTCTTTTTGTTTGTGATGATGCTTTTTTTCAATATTTTTATGGACGTTTTATATAAGGCTAATTTTGTGCGATTTGCGTGGATTCTAATTTGTTGTGGCAGTGATTACAGAGGACTGTATTAATTATGCGGCAGAACAGCGGACGTAGATCGAAACAAATCGATTTTTAGTGTAATTAATTAATATTCAAAAACGCTGCCTTGGTCAAAGATATTTAATTATATTCCTTTTATTTCATTTTCACGTTTTCCTCGGATGCTGATTATTTTACTAACAGCAAATAAAAAAATAAGGTTAATTAATTAATTTAATCAACACTAGAGAGCTACTTTCAACAAACGTGCCAAAGAATGTGTATATTTTGGATGGTGGACGAATAGTAGTAAGAAATATCAGAATTTTAAATTATTCTTAGTATAACCTTTATGAAAAAAACACGTAGGTATTTCTTCACAAATTAATCAAAAGAATTACATTCAGATAACTATCCTAATCACAAATTTAATGTTTCTATATATTTCGAGAGTTTGGATGGTTGGTATATTGTGGAAAATTCAGACAAAAATTGTAAGTGTAAGTGTTCTCTTAGGAAATATAATTTATTATTAGCTTTATTTTCAGTTTCAAAATCAAATGATTTTTTTTTTAGCTTTTTGGATAATACTTTGTTTAACTTACTCAAAATGGATTCAGTAAAAAATATTAAATGTTTAAATTAATGTCAGTTTGAATACAACATATTAGGCTTTTTAATTTGCACTTTCCACTTTTAAATCAAATGTTTTTTTTTAAGATTTTATATTATCATTAATATAAAAAATATATATTTTTCAATTTGATTTGCTCTAATTAGTAAAATTATCATGATTTTAGAATTATTCTTAGGAAGTATTATTCTACGATGAATTATTTTTTAATAAAATACTTTCCAATTAATTTAATTAATACGTACTTTTAGAGAGAGTTACTTTGGAGCAATTGCAGTCAATTTTAAATAGAAATATGATGATATTATAATAATTCTCAGTATAAATCTATGAGGCAATTAAGGCGACTTTTCCCTTTATTCGTTTTTAATAAATTAATTGCTCATTTATTTTAATTTCAGAAAATTGATAATGTACTAAATAGTACAATCATCGTGACTTTAGATCTATCATTAGTATAGTTGGTCGGATAGTGTATGTCTCATAAATACACCTAAAAATAAGCATTGCTTCTTCGCTCGTAACACAAAAAAAAGTAAGAGCGTGCTCAAAACAATGGTGAAATGAAAACTTCAACAAGCGCCAGGTCCAGTGGTCTGTCCACCGTTCGGGTTAGGTTTAGTGATCTCTTTTAGTCTAGTCAGGTTTAATGTTTTATTTATTTTTTGTGGTTTAAAGATATTGATTGACAATTTGATTAGCAAACGCGGCATGTACCATAAACGTGTGGCGAGCCCTGCATACACGCCACTGATCGAATTAATTGAGCGTAGTATATCCAACCACACTGTCACTTTTGAAAGCTGCCAATAATATCGTACACAGGTTCATACTACGTTTCCTTGGTACCGTAGGTCAATGTCAAATCAATTGGGATCATTAATTATTAGGTTTGTTCTAGCAGCGATTTCAAACGGTTTCAAACCATCCGGAGTTTGCGCATAACGATATAAGCGTCGCTTTCATCGCTATGCGCAAACTCCGGATGGTTTGGAACCGTTTGAAATCGCTGCTAGAACAAACCTATTATTGTGTGTCAACATCAAAAATTTCCATTTTTTAGACAGTATTCGTTAAGAATTATTATAATTATTTTAATGTTCGCACACAATAATTATTAATGATCGCAATTAATTTGACATTGACACGCGGTACCATAGCTAGCAGTTTAACAATAAAGATGTTAAACTGCCAATATTTTGACAACTACCTACCACATTTTGAAACAGAAACCCTTATACAAAGTTAGAGTTATTTTTAATGCTAAATAAGATAAAATTATAAAAATGAGGGGTTTCCATTTTAAAAAATTGACTTTTGACAGTTTTTGCCACTCAATTTTGAATCGTTGTGTTTGATCACCCTGTATTGGTTTATTATCAGAATATCAAATAACTGTATTAAAGTAGAGCTCCCTCTGCAAGAAAACGAATTTCAATTGAATTATTAGAGCTTCCATACGGGAAAAATGATAGTTAAATATTGACTGACAAACCTCATTTTTGACATAAAATTTAGAATATGTCAAAAACCGGTAGACTTATGTATTATTTTTTTTTTATGGCAGTGGCACACACACTAAAGGGAAATCCTATGGCGCTTGACGAGCGGTGTGTGTGTGTGCGAAAATGTTGATTGACACGGTTCTTGAATAGTTGTAGGTTGTAATTAGTGGGAAACAGATGTCCTGGGAGTGAGTTCCACAGTGATGCAGTGTGCCAGACAAAGGAGTTCTTGTAAAGCGATGTTCTAGGTGTTTCCAGTTGTAGGTACGACGAACTAGTGCGCTCTTGCCGTCTGTCGTGACTGTCTGACAGGCGTTGCCAGGGGCGGGATGAGGCGGGCCAAATCATGGGAACATCTGCCGTGAAAGTATCTATCAAACACACACATCTCGGCCACATATCTGCGATGTTCCAGACTAACCAGATTCCGGGTCAACTCCGGGTTGCCGACGAGACGCACAGCTCTCTTCTGAATGGAATCCAGCAGCTTTAGGGTGTACTTTGGTGCGGCACCCCAGATGTGTGAGAAATATTCTAAGCAAGGTCTTATTTGCGCTTTGTAGAGCAAGAGCAACCGCTGCGGTGTACAGAGTTTTTTGTTGCGAAATAGCGCACCATATTTTGTCGAAGCGAGAAACGAGTGCAAGCGTGTGATCGATGAAACTAAGGACAAACACAATCAAAGGATCAGGAATAAACTTTTGCCATGTCCCCGTGGCTCCAGGAATTTCTGCTCGGTAGCAAAGGCAGTAAGTAATAACTTTACAAAAACGTCTCTCCTGACTTTGACAAACGAACGTGGCATCACGGCGACTACAGACAAGGAAAAAGCAAACATGTTCGCCAAAATGTTTTCATCGCACTCTGCCTTAGACGCCCCCAAGGTAAGGCTCTCCTCACCATATCGAACATCAACACTACCATGGCAGAAGTCATCACCGTGATATTCGTAAAATCCTTAAAGAACTAGATAGGTACGCAAAAGGCATCAGGACCAGACGGAATACGTTCCATCGTGTTAAAGAACTGCGCCAACGAACTAACACAGGTTTTTTCCAGGTTTTTATTCTCTGTTTTAGTCTCTGTCTGTCACCAAAGTCATGGAAGGTGTGATCAATCAGCAACTACTCAAGTACCGCGAGAACAACAGAATAATCAACAATAATCAATACGGCTTTCGCATGACAGATCGACAGGAGATATATTGGCCTATGTCACTCATATATGGAGTAGGGCAACTGAGAACTACGGAGAGTCTCGAGCGATTGCGCTGGATATTTCGAAGGCATTCGACAGAGTTTGGCATGACGGACTGTTCAACAAACTGCCGTCCTTGGGACTGCCAGTCTCTCTCTGCAGCTTGCTTGCCAGTTTCCTTAAGAACCGATCTCTGCACGTTGGAATTGATGGGCACATTTCAGACGTATTCACCATTAACGCGGGCGTGCCTCAGGGCGCAATACTTTCATCAACTCTGTTCCTCAACTATATCAATGACCTGCTGACCGAAACGAATAATCCTGATTACAGTTTTGCAGATAGTACCCTTGTCTCCCAATTTAAATCAGAAAAACTTTTACAGCGACTGAGACTTATCACCGCAGACTGGTGCAGGTTACAGCAATTCATCAAGACCTGGAGAAAGTTCAAACTTGGGGTGACAGAAACTTGGCCCAGTTCAATGCAGCTCTTGCCCTACAAAGCGCAAATAAGACCGTGCTTAGAATATTGCTCACACATCTGGGGTGCCGCACCAAAGCACACCCTAAAGCTGCTGGATTCCATTCAGAAGAGAGCTGTGCGTCTTGTCGGCGACCCGGAGTTGACCCGGAATATGGATAGTCTGGAACACCGCAGACATGTGGCTGAGATGTCCCTGTTTTCGATTGAAGAGGATAAAGGAATGGTCAATCCTGCCATAATGATGTAAGGGCTCGCCGTATTGGCCCTCTTGGTAAACGTGGTTGCTTGGGTCACAAGTCCCGTGATACCATAACCCTTTACGAGCTGCAACAGAGAAAGGGAGTCATCGCATTCGGAGTTAAAATTTACATTGAAATCTCTACTTATTTGGACGATATACGCTATTTAAAATTTCATTGCGGCTTGACAAGAACAAATTGAAATTCCCTGATGGGGACCATACATGCATATTATTATAATATAAGCTTTATTGTTCACTATTTTTTCTGTTATACAAAATTCTAAATGTTTTTCAATAGTTGGTACCATTTTTGTTTTTGAGTAGTTCGTTGCGTCCATTCCATTCTTGAAAAAGATTGCTGTTCCTTCACCCCTAAACTGTGTAGTAGTTGACAAGGTTAGATGTACCCAGTGATAGTTCCTCAATGTAGGTAGTCTTCTTTGAGCCAGTGTTCAGTCACACAAAAGATATCCGGGTCCACTTCGGATAGCATGACTTATTGTTGATCCTTGGGACGTTAAGATGCATAAGACTGAAGTGTGACTTCTCAGAACTCACTCGTAACCCATTACAGTCTCCGTCGGAGGATTCTGGACAAAAAATTACGTATATCTTTTCTTGAAATGTTGGGTTCATTCCAACCATGAAGCACTTTATAGAGCTTTTTTGGGTTAGCATTCATTTATTATTATCTCTGATTTCGTTGTCTGTGCGCGTTTAATGATATGGTTGGTAACTATCTCCTCCGTAATATGGTTTCCAATCTTAGATAGGAAGAGCCAGTTTTCTACCCGGTTTTTGAGATAGGGTCTGGAATTCGGTTCCTCTTCCCCCTTCCCGACCTTAATGTTTCTTTTGTTTTTCTGTGTATGGTTTGACTGCGGCTTATTCGGTCCCTCCAGCCTCAGCGGTTCTATTGGATTTCTTTCCGCCTGAGGATGTCTCCTGCTTGTTACTGTTTTCCATTCTGCGTCTTTACTTGGATTTGTTTGTGTGATTCTATCACGTTGATTCTCATCGCTTGCGCCTTCTTCATGTTCTTTCTTCTCAATCTTCTTCAGTTCTTCGAAGTTAACCTCACTTATAGTAGACTTGGGCGCCGGCTGCGTTAATTCGTTGTCGATATCGACAGTATCAATATTGCCGACTTTATGTTTTTGTTTTTGAGTGGCGTGATTTTTGTCTTTTTGCATCCGCACATTCCGATCCCGACCCATTTTTCCTGCTTCAAACCATTTTCAATGAGATTTCAACTAATTAGTTATATATAGGAGACTACTTTGAACTTCGATTAGCCACTTATTAAACATCTTTTGTATCCGAAACATTAAAATATAATAATTGAACTAAAATCACATTAAAATGTAATCAATCATTTAAGTTTACATAATACAGGACAATATTTCAGAAAAGTAACTTGATAATGGTGCCCGGAAGACGAAACGTCGAAAAAAAATCTAAGGCCGTAATCTTATAAGGAGATTGATGATAGAAATTTGTATATTTATTTTACATCTCTTCAAATAAGGAGAGAAAAATAGAATCCAACATTTCGATTTTTATTTTTTTTTTGCGAATGTCTTCTATAAAAATATATATTTTTGAAGAAAAAAAACCTCCATATTTTTGACTCTCGCCACAAGCCTTAAACTTGAGCCCAAAATTGGATTAGGGGCGAAGACGAAGTATACTCCAGCCATAAGTGAAGATGGCTTCTTTTAAATTCTCAAAAAAATATATATTATGATAATTGAAAATTCCATATTAAAAAGCAAAAGTGTGTTGTTATTAATTACGCAAACCAAATTATATGCTATTGTTATTTAAGCTTCGTAATGATTAAATCATCACACACACACACACTGGCACCTTTCTATTTCGCCTATGTTTATGTTTATGATGACCGCATGCGTTATTTAGAAATAACGTTAGTACTGAGCTAATTAAAAACAAACGAATGAAGATGATGCCATCCGCTACTTTCTCCTAAAACTTTTATTATTATATGCATGTCATACCGTTTAATTTAATGGATTTATTTATTCCTCTCTCATTTTTGTTATGCGGACTGCATCGAAATTACAAATAGATCAATTCGCATTAATGCGTTTTCTTTGTTGCTCAACCAAAGATCCCCTTGATCAGAATAAAGAAAAAAGTGTGTTTTAAAATATTTTGATGATAAAATCGTTCAGCTCAATCAAGCCCGTCACTCCCCAGTGTCTCATTAACTGAAATTTACTCGACAGATCGCGATCGAACAAGCCCCTCAGATCAGTTTAATGATCTGTTTAATGATCTCGCTACGAGAGCGATTTAAATATTAGGTATTACAAATATCGCATTTTACTGACCCTAATAAGGCAAGTGTATCAGTTTCACTTTCTTTCAGGTCTAAATATCATACAGGGCGTAGTTTATGGTTGGAAAGTTTTTGTTGTCACGTTTTTTTTTTCTCGTTACGTAATCGAGGAGAAAGAGACGTGCGAATATAATACTAACAGCTGCTGTTTTTATTAATTATGGATATTAAAAAGAGAGGGAAAAAGATATTTAGATGATATGTTAATTTCAACGCAACATCGACGTCGATGATTTATGAGAAAAATTTCAGACAGGGAGATTTCGATAATATAAAAATATGCTATGTCTTCGAATTTACATTGTTTTGGAGGAAGTAATAGAGTTTTAACTAAACTATGTTTCTGAGTCCCTAATAGTGTCAGTTAAAAAAACAGGAGTATTTCTATTGCGTGAGAGGTGGCAACCTGGCAATAGTTTAACATCAATAACAGCATCGATAAACCGTTACAGGTTGCAAAGGTCAGCCGTTTTTCCTGCTGATTTTACTATCAAAAATATATATTTTGACGGCGTTTTTGGTTTAACCCGTACTTACTTACTAGCTTACTCTTACTCCGTAGCCTCTGCAACCCTGGGTGGGTCTTGGCCCATTTCACGATTTGTCTCCATTGTTGTCTATCCATCATCCTGAGTTCCGGACTTGGAGATCCGCCCTCACGTTGTCCCTCCAGCGCAATCTCTCGGTCTTCCCAAAGGACGCACGCCGACTGGTGCTTACTTCCAAGCCAATTTTACAACTCGGTCGTCCTCCTGCCTCTTAACATGAGCGACCCGTCTCAGTCTTTCGGATTTGATCACCTTGACGATATCGGGTGGACGATACTTTTCTTGTAGTTCCATGTTGGTTCTGGTTCGGTACTGCTGGGTATTCTCATCTAGGATTGGTCCATATATGCCCCTTAAGATTTTCATTTCCGCTATTCTTAGTCGGTTTTCATTTTGTTTTCTAAGGGTCCAAGTCTCACATGCATATGGCATAACGGGTCTGATTACGGTGTGGTAAATTTTTATCTTTGTATTATGAGAAATATTCTTAGACCTCATAATTTTTTGTAATGAAAACCAGCAACTATTGCAACTCTGTATTCTGGTATTGATTTCTTCAGTCATGTTGTTGTTTGACGTTATCGTAGCCCCTAAATACTTAAATTGATGGACCCTTTCAAAGTTTATTGATCCATTGTAACGTTCTGTTCGATTCGATCTCTCTGTTCAGTACTCATTGTTGCTTTATACTTTGTTTGTGCTTCATTTATTCTCAGGTCAACACCTTTTGCAGCACTTTCCAGTCTGAAAAAGTCCTCTTTAATGTCAACGGTCGTATTTCCCACGATGTCTATATCATCCGCAAAAAACAGTAATAGGCGAGGTCCCTGGTCTCTAAACAGTAGCCTCTCGTACAATTTTCTTTCAAGTGCTACATTGAATAACAGCGGGGATATAGAATCTCCCTGTTTGAGTCCATTATTAAACAAAAAGAACATCGAAATTCTTTCTCCAATTCTTACCGCACTGGCTGATCCCTCAACACAGGCCTTTGTGATGTTGATAAGCTTCTTCGGTATTCCAAGTGCAGACATCGTATTCCATAGCTCGACTCTACAAATGCTGTCATAGGCCTGCTTGAAATCAAGCAGGTGAAGAGTTTTGTTGTACTTCCAGCATTTTTCCATAAACTGTCGGATTGTAAATATTTGATCTACCGTGGAGCGGTTTTTCAGATAGCCACATTGATAGTCGCCTATTTGATTTTCAACATAGGGGGTCAACTTCTCTAGTAGGATAAGTGACATAACTTTATATCCCGTGTTGATAAGGGATATCCCGCGATAGTTTAAGCAAGACAGTTTATCTCCCTTCTTATGAACAGGGACTATAATGTTTTCTTTCCAGCCGGTCGGTATTATTTCGTATCTCCATATCTGACATATCAAGGTATGATACTGTTGCTGTAGGGCATGACCTCTAATTTTGAGACATTCTGATGGGATTGTGTCGCCTCCAGGTGCCTTGTTGTTCTTAAGCCTGGACATGGAGACATCAGAGATCGTTGATTCTAGCACCAAGGGTTCTGCTGTGTGATAGATGCGTTCATTTGTTTCTCCTTCCACTTCCGCATTGAGCAGCTTATCAAAATAGTTTCTCCACGTCTCGATTACTTCAGTTTCGTGGGTCACTAGATTTCCCGCTTCGTCTGTTAGAATGCTGCATGCTCTAGGCTTGAAACCGCCTTTCACGTTTCTAACTTCCTGGAAGGAACACCGTGGTCTGTTGTTTGTGCTTTTTACTTCCATCTGTTGTAACATTCTATCTTCATGATCCTTTTTGTTTCTTCATAGAATTGGTCTAGCTAGCCTTCGTACTTGCTTATACACATCTTTGTTGTACACGCCAGGTTTTTGTATCATTCATTGTCTTGCCTCTCTTCGTACTGTCAGTTTTGCTTCGCACTCCCCGTCAAACCAACCTTTTGTCTTTTTGCGTTTTCTTTGACCTATTATGTTTTGCGTGCTCTGCATTACTGCTTCCTTTATACTCTCCCACTTTTTATTTATATTTTCTTGATCGCCCGTAGCATCTAGTGCTAATTCTATACTCTTTCGGTACCTATTCCTGATGTTATCATCTCTAAAGGCATTTACATCCCATTTAGGAATTGTGTCCACTTTTTTATTCTTTTGAGCGGAGATTTTTATTCGAATTTTGACTATGACCAGAAAATGATCAGTGTCGGCATCCAAACCTCGGAGACTTCTCACATCATGTACATTGCTACCGCGCCTTGCATCTATCACGACATGGTCGATTTGATTTCTTGCAGTACCATCGTTTGACATCCACGTTTGCTTATGTATGTTTTTATGTTCGAACATTGCTGACTTTGTAAGAAGGTTATTGGATGATGCAAAATTCACCAAGCGAGTGCCATTATCATTGCAATGCTCATGTAGGCTGTGTCTGCCAATTGTTGGGCTAAAGGCAGTTTCTCTTCCAACCTTTGCATTGAAATCTCCAAGGACAATTGTCATGTCTTGTCTGAGAATCGTGCCCAGAGTTTTCTCGAATTGGCCGTAGAAGATCTCTTTGGTAGGGTCGTTTTTCTTTTCTGTAGGTGTATGTACGGTACTACTGTATAGTTGTACGTTGTACCTTTTGCCCTTAAGTCTTAATACACATATGCGGTCGTTTATTGGTTTGAATGCCATGACAGCGTCCAGCAGCTCCCGACGAACAGCAGTTACAAAATCATGCCGGTTGTTTTGATTACCATTATAGAAAAGAGCGGATTTGCCAATTATCTGGACTCCAGTGTCCAACCATCGTATTTCCTGAATCGCTGTGATGTCCATGTTAATGAGTTCCAGTTGTTCTATTGTTTTTGCGGCTGCTCCGGGTATGTGCCAACTTAAGACATTCAGGGTTCCAATTCGAAAATCCATTTTACATATCCGTGGTCGTCGTCGTATATAATAATAATAATAATAATAATAAAGACATTTATTAACTCAAAATTATTACAAGTTTCCAATATTACTTTATAAAACTACACAATACAATGAGTTAATTGGCTATAATTCAGCCTCCCATAGGATACTACACAAGTGCATCCCGCTGGGTGCTGTTGAAGTCAACCAAATATAGGACGGATATAAATAAACTAATCGAAAATTGCGACCAAAAGAAAGATCAACTTATATATCCGCTTAATATATATTCATAGTCAGATGACAACAAAAATAAATGTAAGTTACACTTTGTAGCATACCCACACAATCATATAGAGAGGAGAAGGAAGAGGGAGAAAATAAAAAAAATAAATAAAAAATGAAAAGGAGGACACACTGATGGTGGATGAAGACAAGCCGGCGCTGATGAGATAACCAATGCAGAATACTTAACGTTAAAGAGACCCTGACACAAATGTAAACATGTAAATGTGTAAAATTAAGGGTTAGAGAAAACAGTATCAATGTTCATTGAAAAGTTTTAGTTTCAGTCTTTTTGGAATTGTTAAAATATTTTTCCTACGAATATTAAGGTTGTGAATATCTGTTCTATAAGTAACCTTCCGAAGAAGATACGGCGGAGATTTATATTTTAATATTTTATAAAAGAAAGGTGGCATGCAAAATTCGTCTACTACACATATTAAGCCAATGAATTTCATTGAGCTTGTGAGAGATTCGCTCCATTCGTCGAATTCCAAATATTAATCTCAAACATGAATTTTGAAGTTTTTGGATTCTTCGTTTATCATATGCATTTAAACAAGGCCCACATATACTGTCACAAAAATTAAGAGGAGACAGGACCAGTGTTTCACAAAGCATTTTTTTAATTTCGATATTTAAATAGTGCCGATGCGAATAAATCATTTTTAAAACCGAATAACCGGTGCGTAATTTTTCGGTGACATGTTCACTGAATCGTAGCTTATAATAAATGATAAGACCCAAATTCTTTGCAGTCCCCTTAAAATTGATAGGAATGTTATTAATATTGATGCGCAGCGATGCCAGAATGTTGTTTCGATGGGGTTCACTACAGAAAAGGATAGCAACGGACTTGTTAGGATTAATAGACAATAACAATTTTCGAGTTTCAGCATATATCTCATGCAGATCCAAGTTAATGCAGTGAGTTGCACTGCAGACATCAGAATAGCCAAATGAAAAATAAAGCTGAGTGTCATCTGCATAGCAATGATAGTCACAGTGCCTTACATTCTTTGCAAGTTGAAATGTGTACAAAGTATATAGCAACGGTCCCAGAATACTGCCCTGGGGAACTCCAGAAACTACACTCAATGGGTTTGAAGAATTACCATTTAAGGTTACTCTCTGCAGTCTATCCGACAAGAATGAAGATACCAACCGCAATGCACCCTCTCCAAAATTCAGGTAATTTAGGATAGATACCAGGATCTGATGATTCACCATATCAAAAGCCTTTGTGAAATCCAAGAGTACTAAAACAAATGCCTTATTATCATTCAAAGTTCTAAATATGTCATCAGTCACTTGAGAAAGTGCAGTGGCACAGCTGTATCCGCTGCGAAAACCGGATTGATACTCTGGAATTAAATTATTCCTATTGAGGAATTCAAGAATTTAATATTCCATAATCTTCTCAAGAACTTTAGAGAGCACTGGGAGAATAGATATACAACGTAATTGACTAAAATCAGTAGGGTTGCTCACCTTAGGTAGAGGCACAATGTTTGCTTGCTTCCATTTAAGTGGAAAATAGGAATGCTCGATACAACAATTTAAAATGTGTGTTAGAGGGTTAAGTATGGAAGGACATGATAGCAGAACCAATGTTATGTTTAACTGATCAATTCCAAATGCCTTAGAATTTATATTACTCAATATTTTCATGACAATGTCTTGAGTTACGAGAGAAAAATTAAACTGCTCAAAGTGCCCTAATTTATTGTTATCAAAAAACCGAACAAAATCCGGATCGGGCGCACCAACATTTTTAGTAATTTCAGAAAAATATTTATTAAGTTCA